>PVJH01002117.1:102758-179243 GCA_004026705.1 Nesogale talazaci
TACCTTTTGTCCTCTCTGGTGCTTCTAGTAAATTTTTAATGACCCTTTCAATTATAGGCCGAGCAACATTTGACAGAATGCACCTTTGTCTAATCTAGCACTTAGACTGGGATAGGGTTTTCAGATAGCAATTAGTATCCACAACGCTGTCATGGTACTTGTGAATATACTTTAGGCTTGATCTTAATGATCCCATTACCATCCGCTTTGCTGTTTTCCAAATGCGATGGTCTTGCTTTTATGATAGTGTGGAGAAGCTCTGGATATAGGTTTTGATTCTCAAGAACTCATGGTCAGATCTGTTGACGGCCCCAGTGTAGCGCTGCAGGACATTCAAAGTGAAGTCACAAGACGGTAGAGGCACGAGAGTGAGGTGTTGGCGTGTGTGTGTGTGTGTGTGTACCATAAGGTGAAGCTTAAAAGGTCCTGTACACCTGACCAAAACTGATAGGGCACAGCTCCATGTCCCAGGCAATGTCCACCTTAGCCTTTGTGCGTAGATTTGAGGCACAGAGGCAACTTGAGACTCGGGCAAGTATTTAGAAAATAATCCCAAAGCTTTCTTGGAGTTGAGTGAAATGGGGATGTTTGATGCTGTTATCCATAATTATTTTGGTTGGTATTCAAAATTCATTTGTGAGGGCTTGCGTTTTATGATCCGACGTGGCTATAGGTGGTGGCTTATAGATTGCGTAGGCAGGCCCCAGCAGAAGTGTTGAAGGTAACACAGGGGAACCAGAAGGCTAAAGGACTCAGGCTCAATGCACACTTCCTTCTGGGAGAGGCCGTGAAGAGACTGTCGATCCTTTGTATTCCCGAGTCTTGAGTTCTCAGAGGAAACTTTGAAGTTAAATGCTTATAAAAATAAAAATGTAGTTTTCTGCAGTGTGTCTATATTGCCATCTGGCTATGGCCTTGAAGTCTATCTTGGAGGCAGGTTTCTGACTTCTCTGTGAGGTATATGCCTTTGCAGAACTGTGGAGAGTTCAGCGGTGGTCAGCAACGTTCTTCTGGCTTATAACTTGTCTGTCTCCAAGCCATATTGGGGTTGCCCTTACCTTTCCCTACACTTCTTCGTGAACTGAGATCTCGATCTCTAGATAAGGATCTTAAAATTTCAGGTAGCATGGATTCCATTAATTCTTTAATGTGATCATACTGATTTAATATTACCTCAAAGACAGTAATTCTATTTCAACTTACTTAACATAGTTATACACATTTATGCACTGGCTTTCTTTCGATTCCTGGAGTATTAGCTCATCTCTTCTGCTTCATGATTCTTGTACATTCTCTCTGCCTGGAATGCTCTCTCTTTTTGACCAGGCAATTCATTTTTAAAGCTTATCTCAAAGTAGTTTTTCATAGAATCTTCCATTAAATGCTCTACTCTTTCCTTCAGCTAGATTTGTTTCTCTAATTAAAACTTTTATCTCTTTTTGTGGTGGCCTCTCTTCCAATTAAAATGAAGTAATACATTGTATCAGCATATTTAACTCTTATTCTCCCCCTAGAAGTCTTAAGGATGAACACTGTCTATTTTGGTCACAGTTCTATTCCAAGCCCCTTACCCCAGTTCAAGTCCGTGAACTAGAAAGTATTAACTTAGTACTTGCTGATTGATTGATTGAGTGAATACTGTTTGAAGAATTTGATCTTTATAATATCTGATATAATAATAAGCAATAGCAAGGTACATACTAGGTCTAGTTTGTGATGTCAGCTCCGAGTGATTCTCTCATCTCCCCCCAGTCTCTAGCTCAGAATTCTCTTTTTCATTCTAGAACCAGTTTATCATGGGTCTGTTTGAGAACAATTCCCCGCAGCCATAAAAGAGACCCTACAATCTAAAGTTGCCCCAGTGGGAATTCATGATAATCAATGCTCCTTCTCCCTCAGGCCTGCTCCTTTTCTTGTGTGCGTTACCTTGATTAACAGCACTTGTTTAACTGCAGCTGCTTGTAAGGGTGACTTTTGATTCCCACCCTCTTGGCTTTTCACAGTTCTTTTCATCCACAGTAACCATGCTTTATTCTTAAATTTGGTTGGTTAAAAAGAATGAACTCCCCAGATTAACAGGGATATGTTCCCATAAAAGATAGTAAGAAATGTGGAGCCAGAGAAAGTTGGAGGCAGTGGATGTTACTGGGAAGCTTGCAAGAGTTAGAGGCAACAGAGGCAAATACTGTTGTATGCACAAACCTCCAATAGTGGCTGTCTCTGAAGAGCGGCTTGAATAGAGATACAGGACGACCAGCTGTTGGAGAGAGTGGTACCATACCTAGGCCTTTAGGTCTAACAGAGGGCACATACATGTGTGTATTTATCATTATTGCAATTATATCCATGAATGTGATAGAGAAGGCAAGAGGCAACATGATGAAGACTTCTTAGTTGTAACCAAACACCATGAGTTGCTGTCCATGAAGGCTCAGGATCATAGTCTCAGGGGTATCAAGATCAGGTTCACAAAGACAATGTTCTGCTTTCCACTTGGGTAAGTCTACTTGCATGGGTCTGAAAAGCTCTCGAGCAGCCATCTAAGGTGCCACTACTGTTCTCTCCCCATCCAGAGCAAGGAAGAGTAAGGACATGGAAAAACACACGAGAACACTTAGGTCAGTGGACTCATGGATCATGTCCAGAATCAGTCTTTACAACACTAAGATCAGAACTAGGTGGTACCCAGCTTCCACTTGCATCTGCGAGGAAAGGGATCACAGCAGAAGACCCTGGATCGAGTGGGGAAAATGTGTATCAGAAGTCAAAAACCTATTATTGTTTGGATCGTGATAGATGGGATCCGCAAGATCATGGCCTTCCTTCAACTTCTGGACTGGAGTGGAACTCATTTCAGAATAGAACAGTACACCAGTGAGGATCAAAAGGACAGTTTTGACCCCCAGGACAGAGGGTATGGAAAGAAGGACAGCTGGGAAGAGGGGGCACAGAGAGGACGTGAGATAAACAATGGTCCATGAAAGGGATTGAAATGGATGAGTTGAACTAACATGCATACAGATTGCATGTTGAATGTAAAACTGATTTACTCTGTCAATTCTCACTTAATCGTGATTAAAAAGTGAAAAAATATTGTATGAATCTGAAATCCCAATAGAAAACTTTAAAGAAGGAACTACCTCAAAGGTCCCTGTAGACATGAGGAGGCCACTGTCATGGTTTTTATCAGTCTTTTACTGAGTTCTAGCAATTCAAGCTCTACACATCTCTCTGACGCTTTTCCCCCTCTCCCATGCTCACTTCAGATTCTTGTTGCTTCAATCAGGAGACTTCAGAGGCTCCAAATAGCATTCCACGCTGCTGGTCTTGCTTCCCTCCAATCCAGCACATCAATTGTTAGAGCAACAGTCTTTCTGCAATGAAAACTGATTGTGGAAATATCTGATGTAAACACCTCTCCTGAGAGAACCACGTTACTGCATCTACCACGACTTACATTTTACTGTTTTTGGTAATCCCACCTTCCGTTCTTCACTTCATGAACCTGATGCTTCTGCTTCCTGTGGAAGGCTTCTGTTCTCTTGGCATTTGCATTCGGCAATTTTGCAAGAATACCCTTTCTTAATAACACCTCAGCATCAAAAAGAAAAGGTGTAAAATTTAGTATCAATTTCTTGTTCTCCAGATATTTTTTCTCATTTCTATTAGCTCCTGTAAGAACAAAAATCCCATTTTCTTTTACTCGTTTATTTGTGTGTCTCTGGAATAGGGTCACTCTGAGTTGGCAGCAGCTTGATGGCAGTGGGTTTTGTTTCTGGTACTGTGAGTTGGGCATTGGGCTGCTAACTACAAGGTTCATGGTTTACACCTACCAGCAGCTCTGTGGGAGAAAGATGAGGCTGCCTGCTCCCATAAATATTTATCCTCTTGGAAACCCTATATAGGATCACTATGACTCAGAAATGACTTGATGGTAGTGAGTTTTCTCCTGAGATAGGAATTCTTGGATGATGCTAACTCAAAGACTCTAAGTGTGAATCCACTCTGAGGTACGTTGAAAGAAAGAACTGGCAATCTACTTTAAAAAAAAGATCAGTCATTTAAAATAGATGATTAGGACCTATTCAAAGTAAAACACTTCTGCACATTAAAAGTTTTTATAATAAAAGTAAGCCAAAAGCTCAGATTTGGGGGAGAAAATCTTTAGCAGTGACACAGTAGACTGATTATTAAAATCTATAGAATTCTTTAACACCTCAATAAGAAAAAAAAACAAATAATCTAGTTAAAAGGCGGAGAGAATATATGAATAGGCAATGCATAAGGGGCAACATTCGAATGGCCAATAAACACATGAAAAAATACTCAAGCTCTCTGACCATCTGGAGATGCAGACCAAAGCAACGATGGGATATCACTTTACATTCACATGATAGTCCTATTCAAAATAACAGAGAACAACAAATTCTGGAGAGGGTGTGAAAAGATTAGCACTCTTATACACTGCTGGTGAGCTTGTAAATATGCATACAATGTATTTGTGGAAAATGATCTGGTGATACCTAAAACATCAGAAATACCATACAACCCAGCAATATCTTTGTGGGGCATATACTCCAAATAATAAGAGATAGAACACAAACAGACATCTGTTTTCCTATGTTCAGGGCAGCACAGTTCACAATAGCAAGACACTGGAAACAGCCCAATGCCTATCATTAGAAGACTAGACAAAAAAAACTTTGGTACATACAAACATTAGAATACTTTGCAACTGTAAAAACAGTGATGAAACCATGAAATAATTCATGACAGAACTGGAAACATATGCTGAGTGAAGTCATCCAATCACAAAAGGACACATATTGTATGAGTCTATTACTACAAAGATGAATGAACACCAAGGCTAAGGCAAGCTTCTGCTGTCAGGTCATTTAGGCTTTTAAAAAATAATGATATTGGGGACTCGTCCAACTCATCACTATCCACACATTCATCCATTGCGTCAAGCACATTTGTACATTTGTTGTCATCATCACTTACAAAACATTTTCTTTCTACTTGAGCCCTTGATATCAGCTTCTCTCTTTTTTTCTTCACCTTCCTCCACCTTTCCTCCCTCATGAACCCTTGATAATTTCTAAATTATTATTTTTTCAGGTCTTACACTGACTGATGTCTCCCATCCCCCACTTCCATGCTATCCACCTCCCTGGGAGGGGGTTATAGATAGATCACTGTGATCTGCTCTCCCTTTACTCCCCCCCCCCCCACCTTCCCCTTCTTCTCCTGGTGTGGCTTTTCTTACTATGGTCCTGAGGGGCTTATCTGTTCTGGAGTCAATGTGTTTCCAGCTCTTAACTGTATCTGTGTATATGCTTTGATCTAACCAGATTTGTAAAGTAGAATTGGGATCAGGATGGGGGTAGGGTGGGTAAGGAGCACTAAAGAAGTAGAGGAAAGTGAATGTTTCATCAGTGCTTCATCAGTACTTCATTCTGACGGACTCATCTCCTCTTTAACATCTCAATAAGAAAAAAAAAACACAAATACCCTAGTTAAAAGGTGGAGAGAATATATGATCCCTCTGGAAGCGGATGTCCAGTTGTCTACAGATGAGCTTTGGGTCTCCACTATACACCCCCCTCATTCACAATGATATGACTTTTTGTTCTGAATCTTTGGTGCCTGATACCTGATCCTATGGACACCTCATGGTCATACAGGCTAGTGTGCTTCATGCATGTGAGCTTTGTTGCTTCTCAGCTAGATGCCCTCTTGTTTATCTTCAAGTCTTTTATACTTCAGATGCTATACCTTTTGATAGCCAGGCACCATCAGCTTTCTTCACCACTTTTTGTTTACACACTCGCTTGCTTTATCCTCAGTGATCCTGTTCTGAAGGTGAGCGTCATGGAATGCCAATTTAATAGCACAAAGTGTTTTTGCATTGAGGGAGGATTTGATTAGCAGCCCACTGTCCATCTGCAACCTTAATACTAAACCTATAAATATAAGTACATCTATCTATTTCCCATCATCATATATAAATATTTACATATGTACATACCTGAATTTAGATATCTATAAATGCCATTTGCCTCCCAGTTCTTTTTTCCTCTATTTCCTTTTACTTTCCTCTTGTCCCACTATCGTGTTCAATTTTCATTTGAGTTTCTTTAATTTCTTTCCATTACATTGCCCTTGATCAAGTCCTACCAGGCCTCCTACACCCTCCTTGTCATTGATTTTAGATCATTTGTCGCTACCTTGTCCCTAGAGTTGTTAACACCCACTTCCTTTTTGTCCCCCTTCCATGTCCCTCCCACCCCCACCCCCCAACTGTTGGTCCCAGTATTTTCTCCTCCAGATTGTTTGTCCCACCTATCTTTTTTTTTTGGCATCACTGCCTCTGGTGGTCGTGGATGCTACCCAGTGCTGCTCCTGAGAGCCGTCGCTGGATTTGAACCACCAAGCCCAAAGGCCACAGTCCCGCACTCAACCTCTTACGTCACCAGGGCTCAGCCCTATCTTACCTATCTTATCTAGATAGATATTCAGACTAAAATATGCATAAAACTCAAGACAGAGCAAAACAAAGCAACAAAGCAACAAGAAACGACAAAAGAGAAAAGCCTATAAATAGTTCAAGGTCTGTTTGTTGCCCTTTAGGAGTGTTTTTCGGTGGAGTCTGATGGGGTGCCACTCCCTGGCCTCATAGATGTTTCCTGCTTCTTTATTTCTCCTCTCCCCTTGCTATTCTGTGGCATGCTCTTAGTGTTTCACTGCAGTGTGGTTGGGTCAGTTCAGGAACACTTCCTGCACTGTGTCTCCAGTGTTGTCCCCCATGGTGCTATAGGGTCAGTAGGGGATGCTGTGTCTCCTGATGGGGCTGGTCCTATGGTCCTCTCTGTGCATTGACTCCTTTGAGCTGGAATATTGTCCTCAAGGTTTGGTGGACCAGGATGTGTTCCACTCTCTCCTGATCCCCTTTGGTTTGCTACTGTGTGCTCTGATCAGACATGTCCTCTCCCTGAACTATAGCTTCAGTGTTGTCCTCTGAAGTGAATTCTATGTGGACAGCCTCCTCTCCCCCAAGAAGAAGTCATGTAATCTAATCTGCTGTCCTAAGCAGTGAGCTCAAGAGCCTAATGAGGGTCCATGAATCCCCTTTATGTACATCTTAAAAGCTACTTTGACAGAGGTGACCTTACCTCAGACGGGGTCAGTGTTTTAAGCTATGAGGATAAGGAGAAAACTACTCAGTTGCTGCCATATAACAAGATGCTACGACCAATCAATTCCCTAAATGAACAGGCATTCCTGCAAGACTAATGAAGGAACCTTCCTGGAAATCATGTCGAGATCAGAGGAGGGGGTAAGGTATGTCTTGGAGAAGGACATTATGTTTCTGCTGGTAGATAAACCAGGTGGAGCAGCTTCCCATCTGGAAAAAAACGAGTTAACTAGGGCTGAGCCCCAGTGGCATAGTGGTTGTGCACGGCACTGCGGCCCACTGGGATGGAGGTTCAATTCCAGCAGCGGCTCCACAGGAGGAAAGGCTGGGCCTCCTACTCCCACCACCAGAGGGCAGTGGTGCCCTCCTGAAAAAAGAGTTAACAATACTTTCATAGAATGCCAAAGGAGAATGTGCCCAATACTATGCTTCTAATTGGACACATGTCCTGATTTGGGACTTTAGACGATCATTTCAGAGCCCACAACATCCTTCAGAGGCTACACTAGAAAGATTCACGGTGGAACCCACACTAAGTGAACTGGGCTTGACTTCAAATTCCCCTGCAGCAGATTTATAGAACTGACACACTCTCTTGGACTTAAGGTTTAAACGTCCAAGAATGAGAAGAAGCAGATGACTGCTAGCCCAATCTTATGTAATTGGCAGTCATTGAACTTTGATTCAAATCTCTAGCTTTGAATGTACCCAATGAATGGTGGCCTGGATTTACCATATATGTATGATTTTAATGCCCTGCTTGTTTTCTTTTGACATGTGTTAATTTGGTGGCCTTTGTGAATGAACGCTAATGAAAATTTTGCCCTATCCCTAACTCCCATTGTTTGTGTAAATAGTGTCCAGTCTCTTAAGAATTTAATCTGTAGAAGTCAATGATTCATGTATTGCTGCCTGAAGCTGGCCTATACTTATATAATTTCCTTTTCTCAGCCATGTTTTAAATTCTGTTCCATTGGCTAAATTAATGACACTATCAACAGGCTTACCTTATACACCTGGGGGGTAGTTTACAATTTCTCTAAAGTGAACCAGATACATACATAAACCATAGCTACATGAATGGATTGTGTGCTCACATTTAATTATAGCCTCAAAGTAAGAGTCATTAGTTCTTATGACATGGTCCCACTCATTACTAACCCTCATGAAGAGATCACTGAAGACATGGGTGCTATAGCAAAATATAGCAAAGAAGCCAGATGGTGCCCTGCTTTCAGAAAAGCTGGCAGCTGGATTTCTTTATTTTTAAAATCATTTTGGGAGGGCTCATACAACTCTTATGACAATCCATCCATACATCATTGTATGTCAAACATATTTGTACATTTGTTTCCTTCATCATTCTCAAAACATTTGCTTTCTACCTAAGTCATTGGTATCAGCTCCTCATTTCCCCCTCCATCCCTGCTTTCCCCATCCTCATGAACCCCTGATGGTTTATAAATTATTATTTTGTCATATGTTACATGGTCCAATGTCTCCCTTCACTCAATTCCCTGTGATCCATGCCTTAGGGAGGAGGTTATATGTAGACCCTTATAATCAGTTTCCCCTTTCTACTGCACCTTCTCTTCACCCTCCCCGTACCACCACTCTCATCACTGTTCCCGGAGGGATCATCTGTCCTGGATTCCCTGTGTTTCTATCTGTACCAATGTACATCCTCTGGTCTAGCCAGATTTGTAAGGTAGAATTGGGACAATGATACTGTGGGGAGGAAACATCGAAGAACTAGAGGAAAGTTGTATGTTCCATCATTGCTACACTGCACTCTGTCTGACTCTTCTCCCTGCAACTCTCCTGTAAGGGGATGTCCTGTTACCTACAGATGGGCTTTGGGTCCCAAATCTGTACTCACCCTCATTCACGATGATATAATTTTTAGTTCTTAGATGCCTGATCCCTTTGACATCTCATAGTCACACAGGCTGGTGTGGGTTTTGTTGTTTTTTTTCCATGTGGGTTTTGTTGTTTTTGATCTCGATGACTGCTTGTTTACCTTCAAGCCTTTAAGACCCCAGATGCTATATCTTTTGATAGGCAGGCACATCAGCTTTCTTCACTACATTTACTCATGCATACATTGTCCTCAGCAATCATAGCAGGAAGGTGGACACATAATGATATGTTTTTTTGTTCTTTGATGCCTGATAACTGATCCCTTCAACCCTTCGTGGTCATGTAGACTGGTGTGCTTCTTCCATGTGGGTTCTGTTGCTTCTGAGCTAGATAGCCACTTATTTCCCTCCAAGCCTTTAAGACCCCAGTCACTATATTTTTTGATAGCTGGGCACCATCAGCTTTCTTCACCACTTTTGCATATGCAAACATTTTTCTTCTGCGATTGTGTTGCTAAGGTGAGCATGATGTTCTTGCATTGAGGAAGTACTTGAGTGGAGTCCCAATGTCCATCTGCTGCCTTAATACTAAACCGATAAATATATGCACATAGATCTGTTTCTCCATCATCATATATAAATACATTTACCTGTGTACATGTCTGTAATTAGACCTTTAGACCTCTATAAATGCCCTTTGCCTCCTAGTTGTTTTATTTATTTATTTCCTTTTACTTTACTCTTCTCCCACTATCATGCTCATTTGGGTTTCTGTAATTTATCTTGGTTACGTTGCCCTTGATCAATCCCTACCAGGCCTCTCACACCTCCTTGCCACTGATTTTGGATCACTTGTTGTTCCCTTGTCCCTGCGTTGGTCAGCACCACCTCCCGCCCACCCCTGCCCTGCCCATGTTCCTCTGGAACTGTTGGTCCCATTGTTTTCTCCTCCAGACTGTTCATTCAGCCTATCTTATCTAGATAGACCTGTTGAGACAATAATATGCACAAAAAATAAGACAGAAAGATCAAGCAACAAAAGAAAGCAAAAATGATGACAATAACAAAAAACCAATGTTCAGAAAAATATATAAATAAGTTTAAAAAATCAAAATAAAAAAAACACCTATAAATAGCTCAAGGTCTATTTGTTGACCTCTAGAAATGTCCTCCAGTCGAGACTGATGGGGTGCCACACCCTAGTCCCAAAGTCTATTCTTAGCACTCCCTCAGGACCTCCATGCTCTGCTCCCCCTGCTGCTCTGCTTCTTGCCCTTAGTGTTTTGCCTTGGTGCGACAGCGTCAGAGCAGATGCAATCCAGATCCTGCATTCCCAGTGCTGTCCCCAGTAGGGCTTTGGGTCAGTGAGGGATGCTGTGTTTCATAGGGGGGCCTGCCATGTGGTCCTCTCTTTGTGTTGGCTTTTCTGAGCAGGGATATTGTCCTCAAGGCTTGGTGGGCTAGGATGTGCTCCACTCTCTCCTCCTCTCCTATCGTTTGCACCTGTGTGCTCTGCTCAGACACGACCCTCTCGCCCAGCTGCAGCCTCAGTGTTTTCTGTAGTAAAGTAAATTTTCTGGGGGAAGGGATGGTTGTTCACGTATCTGGGATTGCAGCCAGGCCCTCAGACCCCTCCACTGGCTCCCCGCTCCAAGCTGTCATGCTGCATTCACATTATGGAACACCTGGTTTAAGTCTGGCCCCTCTTTCCCTGTGGAGATATAAACAATATCCTCCCCTTGGGTGGGTTAGTGTCCTGTACCCCCAGTACACATTGCTATCCTCCGCCACCTCCCCTCCTTCCTTTTTAGTTGGCTACCATATGTAGCCCTGGATTTGGTCTGACTCCTGCCAGCTTGCCTTAAAACAACAGCCTTCTAAGTCAGCAGTCAAGTAACGTCACATGGAAGAAGCACACCAGTCCGAGGGATCCAAGAATTGTACATAGCAAAATCCGAAGTCAGAGGATCGAACAGTATCAGAGCTTAAATTGTGAACACCCAGTTTGGAGAAGGACAATGATGGCAATGGAAGCCCCAAATTCATCTTCAGAGTCCCCACATGAACCAAGCCTCTGGTGAATCCTCTCTGATCATCGTCCAGGGATGTGACTAGCTTTGTATTGTGAAATCAATGATGGCAAATTTAAGTATTAAAATGTAATAATACCTTCTCATTTGGTCTCCCTTTTAACTCATTTTAAAGTTGGTTCAGTTTTTAATACTTTCTGCTTTATTTTTATGATGTTTTGTCTACTGGTTGTTGTTGTTTTTTGTTGTTTGTTTGCTTTCTACTTGTATTTTGTGTCATTTTCTGCATTTTAAATTTGGGATAGAGAGAATAGCTGGATTGATAGTTGCCTAGGGGTATGGCAGGGCAGAATTGGGGTGGGGTGGGGTGGGGGCTAACAGCCAGCATAAGAAAATGTTCTAAAATTGATTGTGGTGATTGCATAAACGTTTTAAATATGATTGAGTGATTAAAATGTATGCTATATGAAGTATATGTCAATAAAGTTATTTTTTAAAGTCAGTCATTGAAAACCCTACATAGTACAGGTCTATTCTGGCATATATTTTTTTTATCATGAGTTAGAATAGACTGTATGATAACTAGTTTCTCCTCCCTTGTTCTGTAAAAGATCAGCTCAGTGATTATATTTTATTTGTCCCTTGTTCCTACCATAGTGCATGACACCAATAGATATTTTATTAATCTTCTTAATATGTAAAATGAACGAAAATGTAACCAATAAAACTTTTCATCTCAGTAAACCTTTCATAATTGTTAACAGAAGTTAATACCATGCTTAGTGTGGCTGGAGGTGACAAGGTCAGGGGGCTCCACAGATTGGGGTTTCATAGTCATGGATCATTAGAATTTTGTGGTCAGCAGGGAATTTGAGACAATAAAATCAAAACACATACAGTCATACATTTTAAATTCATAGTAATGTGAGTGTGGCCTCAACTTGTATGAACACAGCCAGGAGAGCAGCTACTTGAGAGGTATGTTGTAAATATTTTTGTTTGGGATATAAACATGTTTGAGTTCTTTGTTGTATCTGAGGAGGAAACAACTAAACAGTGTGGAACATGATAGACCTGGACAATCTGCTGCACAAAAGTCTTGAGAGTGTTGAAAAGCAGGAAGGTCACTTTGAGGACTGCGGTGCACTTGACCCAAGACTTCGTGTTTTCCATTGCCTCCCAAGCATGTGGAAATTGTACACTGAGTAAGAAACACAACTGGTGCATTTGAATTGTACTGGTGAAGAATATAGACAGTTCCACAGACTGGCAAAAGGACAAAGAAATCTTTCTCGAAAGAAATCTTTCTCGATGGCCAGGAACTCCTTAGAGGCAGGGAGGGCAAGACATTTTCTAACCTACTTCGGACATGGTATCAGGAGACACTCGTTCCTGGAGAAGGCCATCGTGCTTGGTGGAGTAGAGGGGCTGTGAACAAGAGGAAGACTTGAGCTGAGGTGGATCAGCACAGTGGCTGCGACAATGGGCTCAAACAGTAACCATTGTGACGCTGGAGCAGGGTTTTGCTCTGTCGTGTGTAAGGCTGCTATGAGTCAGAGCCAAGTCAATGACATCTATGAACAACAACAACAAGAATGATGGAAAGGAATGCTATCAATGTTAACCTTTATTTATTTTTCACTTTCATCGGCCTTCTTTTTGTAAATAATTTTATGGGGGGCTCATACAGTTCTTATCACCATCCATCTATCTATCCATTGTGTCAAACACATTTGTACATGTTGGCAGCATCATTTTGAAAACATTTTCTTTCTCTTTGAGTGCTTGGTATCAGCGCCTCATTTTTTCCCTCCCTCCTTTCACTCTCCCTCCCTCATGAACACTTGATAATTTAGACATTGTTTTTTCATGTTGTGTTAGTCCGGGTAGACTAGAAAAACAAATTCATAAGCATATATTTGTGTATAAGAATGAGGTTTATATACAAGATCAAGTGAACATTGAGAAAACATCCCATCCCAGTCCAGTCCAAGGTCATAAGTCTAATATTAGCCCATATGTCCGACACCAAGGTATAAGTCCTCTTCAGACTCATGAAGCACATACACATGTCATACACTGAATAATATCTCCCTTCACCCACTTTTCTATTGTTCATCCCCTTGGGACAGGGGGCTTATATGTCAATCATTGTGATCAGTTCTCCCTTCTCTCTCCACTTTCCTCCTACCCTCCTGGCATTGCTACTCTCATTATTCATTGTGAGTAGTTTATTTGTCACGGAGTCCCAGTGTTGCAAGCTCTTATCTGTACCAGTGTACATGTTCTGGTCTAACTCGATTTGTAAGGTAGAATTGGAGTCATGATAGCAGAGCGGGGGCCAAGGGGTGGGTGGAGAAGCCATCAAGAACTAGAGGAAAGTTGTATGTTTCATCAGTGCTATACTGCACACTAACTGGCTTGTCTCTTCCTTGTGACCCCTTATAACATTTTGTACATCAGTTGTATCAAGTTTATTTGTACATATGCTACCATCATCATTTATAAAACATTTTCTGCTTGAGTCCTTGGTGTAAGCTCCTCTTTTCTCTCCGCCCCCCCAACCCAACATCCCCGCCTCATGAATCCTTCATCAATTATATATTGTTATTATTTCATCTTACACTGTCTGTTGCCTCCTTCCACCCACATTTCTGTCATTCACCCCCATCTTAAGATCTGTTTTTGAGTTTGGACAAGAAATTAAGGTTGAATATTCATCTTCCTTCATGACACTTAGGGATAGTGCCATTGATGGAAGGTTTAATTCTACCTATGTGGATGAAAAAAACGTACTGAATAGGGGTCCTGGATAGTTACATTTTGATGGGCCTGACCTTAGAAATTAATTTAATCTCATGTGACTAGAACTATATCAAAATACTTCATTTTTTGAGGCTTTCCCCAAACCAACTGTCCAATCATTCTGTATAGCTCATGCCTTTCTCAACATCCATTCTAAAGAGTATTCACTTGAGAGGAGAGGAAAGATTTTAAGTCCTGCAGGGGATATGCTGCATTCTAGTTTTTGTTAAGAACACCTAAAAAAGAGTGTATCTAGAGCAGTGTGTCACAGTATGGGGTCAGTTATAGGAGGATGAGACACCCAACTATGTTACGATGGCTATTCACCTGGATTCATACTATAAGTTGGTCATGTTGGACTTGGAGTATTGAATTATTCAAGTCTCTGTAATTGAAGAGCACTTTTGACTGCAGACTGAGGGCCCTTATGTTGAGTTTTGGTTTATTCTCTCTGCTGAATCAACTTCTGCTCCCCTGTAAGAACTTCATCTAAAACATGGCACGCAAGACCCTTAGCCCATGGCAGAGGCTCACAGAAGCCAGAAAGAAACCACATTCTCTTTCAAAGTCCACTTGTTAGTGTAGTAAGGTGGTAAACAAACTTATTGCAACCTAGAGCCCACAGGAATTTGCATTTATACTTAGCAACATTAATGTAAGCCCTCCCTTTGTGTGTGTGTGTGTGTGTGTGTGTGTTCTTTTGCGTTGGGTAGGAGAAGATGTTAGGGCTAGGGCTCATAATTGCATACTTCAAAGGGAAAAAAGAATTACTACAGGGTATAAGAAGCCAAAGTCGAATGAAGCCTATCCATTTATTTTCAATGGATTTTTTAGATAGAATGTGATTTAGTCAGTGTTGACCAGGGAAACAAATCCAGGGACACTCATATATGCATAAATGAGAACTTTGTAGAAGCAATTATGAAGCAAGAAGCAATTATGCATCAATAAAACATTTTTGTCCAGTCCAATTCAAGTGCATAAGTTTGATATTCGCTCAAGAGTCCGATATTAGCTCATGAATTCCTCTTCAGACTTAGGCAGCAAATGCAACGATGTTGAATACAAGGAAGAGCACATTGGTCCAGTGGTGGTAGAAGCATTCTCAGGACTCTGGCTGGATCAGCATGACTCCATATGGCTTGTCCACAGGAAGGTGAGGCAGAGACAGAGAGACTGTGTCTTGCTTCCAGGGAGGAAGAGAGGAAATTTCCAGAATTCTTATAAGAAGGTCACACCCACAAGGAGGCCTCAGTCAGGCTGTGACTTGATTGACAGACTAGACTCCACCCCTTTGGCCTATTTATCAAGGTGACATGAAATTATGTAACTATAACAGAATGTTACAGCATGAAAATAGAGCATTATTCTTAATATTCTATTGAAAGTAAAACACAAAGAACACTTTTCTATTTTCTTGAAGTGCACCCAACAGAAACAATATGAATGCATTACATTTTTTTGATTTTATAATTAGTGATTATCTCATAAACTGATGCAGAGTTAAAATTATTATGAACTAAACTCTTGACAATCAAACAGTACATAGTATTTGACATACACTTACTGTGTCAGGCAGGATTATCTTAGAGAAATAAAAATCAGGACACTAGTAATTCTTTTTATATATTTATATATAAAGAAAGGTATAAAAAAGAAAGGCATATAAGATAAGAAAGAAGCAGTTAACTATCTATAAAGTAATACAGATTGATCGGTGCCACTCACTTGCATGAGGCAACTAGAAGACTGGCAGTCCTTCAAGTCTTGAGGGCCACTGAGTAGTCCTCTGTACAGCAATCCAGGCTATCTGGTCACAGGCAGCAAACAGCAAAGCAGGTTACCCACAGTCAGCCATATGACAGAGTCCAACAGTCCCCAGCTCAAGAGATGTATATCCCAGGAGCGTGGCGAAGTAGGGCTTGAAGGATCCTCAACTCACAGCCATGCAGTCCACGATTAGGTGTCCCACGGGTAGTGTTGCTTGGAAGTCGAGACAGAGGACGAACAAGGCAGCTCTCTGATCTGAAAATCAGGAAGCAAGAGAGCGGGAGGGACTTGCCGAACCCTTCCTATCTCTGCCCTTCAATTCATTCGTGTGTTCACACGAATGTGTGATGGCCGTGCCATCACAACAGACCCACCAATCTTCTGTGGCCATGTTGGCATAACAAACCTACCCATCACACTTACTTTACTTATATCTAGAAATTACTGTTAAATTCCTGGTGCCTACATTATTATAGAGCAAGGACTGTCATTGTCTTCTCAGCCATGCAAACATTTGGTAAATCTAAATCAAAAAGTATAGCAGTCACATATATTTCAAAATGGTTAGGACAGAGGAGGATACTGGACCATTTACATTCAAAATGGGAGATTGTCATCCATGTCCTGAAGCTGTGGTCCCACTCCTTCAGGGGGACGTGCTTAGTTTGATTGGGGTCACACACATCAGAGAAGCAGGCTGTACAATGTTCCCTCATATCTAGGTTAGATGTCAAGTACCTGGAGTACTGGGGAATCATTGTTGGTGCATGGGACATACATTCAACTTGGGAGATTTTTTTTATCATTTTATTTATTTCTGACTTCCTTTTTCTTACTTTATTTAAAGAAAATCATTTTATTGGGGGGTCTTACTGCTTTTTATAACATTCCTTACATCAATTGTATGAAGTGTATTTGTATATATGTTGCCATCATAATTTTCTAAAGAGTTACTTTCTATTTGAGCCCTCCATATCAGTTCCTCCTTTTCCCCTCCACCCCACCCCACCCTCGTGACTCCCTGATAAGTTATAGATTAAAGTAAGAAAAAAATTGGTTCTTCATTTAATACAAAACTATTATAATGTGAGGTAGATGTGGTAAGATAAAATTTTCCATATTACTTTCTGAATGCACTGAACTCTTACAGGATCACTTTTTTGATTTTGTGTTCTGTCCCCTGCTATTAAAATAAATCTGTGAGATCCAAAGTATGACCTTGGGTATATTTCACCAGAGTTTAGAGACCATCTAAGAATAGAATTTTCACATTGAACATTTCATAATCAAAACCCAGAGGCTCTGGGAATGATTTCAAGGACATCATCCTTGAAGAAGGTCCAAAGTCATTAAAAAGTGAACAAGGCAGAAGGAGAAGATCAAAATGGACATCAGTGGTGACTCTGAAACGTCACTGTGAAACAGAGTAACTAAAGCAAATGGAAGAAAGAAAAGAGCTTAACAGAAGATTTCCAAGGTGGTTTAAGATGACAAAGTAAAGTATTATAATGAAATGTACAGAGATCTGGAGTTAGAAAACCAAGCTGCATTTCTCAAGCAGACCAAACCAAAGAAATTATTTATGCCTTAAGTTGCAATGTTGAAGAATACTGAAGGATTCAGAATTATCCTGAATGGCATAGACCGAGACTCACTGCAGTTGGCTTAATTTTGACTCCGAGTGACCCTTTAGGAGATGGGTTTTAGGTAGCACCACCTCTGTGGGTTTCCACGATTGCTACCTCTTTATAAAATCAGAAAACCTCATTTTTCTTCCTCAGAGCAGCTGGTAGTCTCCAACTGCTGACTTTGTGTTTAGCAGCACCATGCTGCCACCATGAAAGGAATTCACAGTCACTCGACTACATGAATGGGTCAGTGCTCAACTCTGAGCTGATGGGAATGGATGAATTTCCAAATGCATGGCAGGTACTGGTGAAAAACAAGGTCCCAGGCATTAACTCAATACAAGTCGGAATGTTCCCCCCCAACAGATGTGTGCTGGAGGTGCTCTTTCATCTCTGCCAGAAATGTGGAAGACAGATCTCTGGCCCACAGACTGGAGGAGATCATTATTCATTCCCATTCCAACAAAAGGGGGGATTCACCAATGCAGAAATGATCAAGCAATATCATTGATATTACGTGCAATTAAAATTTTGCTGAAGATAATTTTTAAATAGTCGAGGCAGTACATTGACAAGGAACTGCCAAAAATTCAAGAGGATTCAGGAAAGTATGTGAAATGAGGGCTAAAACTGCTGTGATCAAATTCACCTTGATTTTAAGCCTAGAATACGGGAAAGATGCTTATGTATCTTTTATTAACTATGCAAAGGTTTATATGCGATTATATCCAAAAAATCATAGAGATCAGCACAACTTATGGATAATGAGGAAAATGGGAACTGGAGGATACTTAGTTGAGCTCATTGAGGCAGAAAAGTGGATGCTGAGTGGTCTACCATCAGACTGGCCTTGTGTCCAGGTTGCATGCTTTCATGATACTAATGTGGAGAATTAGTATAGGATAAACATAGAGTAGCTAAAGCAAATGGGAGGACTAGAAGAGTTTAACAGAGGATTTCCAAGGATAGTGCCTTGGAGGATACTTCTGCCAAGGATAGAATCCAAGAACGTGGGTTTTATGAAAAAGAATGCATCACCAGCATGGGAGGAAGATTCAGGAACAAGCTGCAATACACAGATGACGTGGTCTTGTGTGCTGACAATGAAGAGGACTTGAAGCACTTACCGATGAAGGTAAAAAATAAATTAGGGCTTGTACCTTGACAAAAGATAACAGAAGCCCTCATGCTGGCCTAATAAGCATCATCATGATAAATGGAGAAAATATTTTCATTTTACTCAAGCCTACAATCAGACACCTTATTGCACAGAGGGAAATCTGCTGCAGAAGATTTATTTATAGTACTAAAAAGCAGATGTCCCTTTGAAGACTACAGTGTGTCTGTCTCCAAGTATGGCATTTTCAATGGCCTCATACGCATGGGCAGCTGGGCAATGAGGAAGGAAGGCTGAAGCAGAATTCATATTTTTGATTGATGCAGTGGGGGAAGAATGCTGAAAATACCCTGGACAGCTCACACAAAGAACACATCTGTCTTATACAACCAGAGTGCTACTTGGAAGTGAGCATAGTCAGACTTCATCTCGTCTGCTTTGACATTATCAGGAGGGACCAGTCCCTGGAGAAGAACATCATGGTTGACAAGTAGAGGATCAGCAAGAAAAAAAGAAGACCCTTGGTGAGCAGATTGACCCAGGGGATGCTACCTGGGCTTTTTGGTAGACATGATGGTAAGGCTGATGTTGGACGAGGATGTCTTGTTCTGCTAGATACAGGGTGGCTATGAGTTGGGCTCGACTGGAGGGCCCCTAACTACCACCGTTAGAGTGGCAGATTTCATGGAAGAGTCACAGTCATCATCTCCTTATCGTTGTGTCTCCCTGTGGCATATCTGTGTAAGATTGTAGACTAAATAAGCAGTGGATGATATGCAGATCAGTCTCTAATCAGCTAATAAAGAATGAATACTGCTTATCATTTTGGAAGTCACAAAAGAACCCCAGCAGCTACTGATATGAGTTGAGATGCATGCATGATGATAGTCAATTATACAGTGGAGTACTCTGCAGCTATGAAAAGGAGTGTCCTCTATAGGTAGGCTCTAGAAGCCATTTCCAGGATGTGTGAGAGAATCTACATGCAGGCCAGAGTATGTGGTAAGCTAGGTGGTATCTAACAAAGGTATTGCACAAGAAGATATAAATATTTTTGCTGAAGTTTCAATTCAAGGAGGACAAACCTCATACTCAATAAAAATGACCACCTCTGGAGCAGGGTAAAAGGCATCAGTGCTCTGTAGGATTCTGAGCGAAGAAAGATGGGGCTGACTTACTCACCAAACAAAGGTCAGTGAGAAAGAAAGCAATGAGCCCTCTAAATCAAAGCCCAATGAAAGAAATCTCTAAAAGCTCACTCCCCGCAATGCTGACGAATCCAGCCAGCAGGTGGTAGGACAAGACTTAGTTCCCTCAAACCCAGAAACCCACCTCCTGAGCTCTGAGGATGGGGAGCACGGTGGCTTGCTGATCTTGCCGTGCCAGGATCCTCAACTTCCTCCTTGCGTCCACTGTGTACATTTGGAAGATAGACATCTCCAGGAATGTCATGTGAGTCCCTAAGTGAGCCCATGAAGACTCACTTTGTTAAAGGGATCCTGCCATGATGTCATCTGGCCAGACTTCCTAGTCATGGGAAAAGCAACGGGGGCTCCTGAAACGGATACCTGGGTCCCCCGGAACGCACGGGGGTAGGGCCTGCGGAGAAGGAAGCCATCGGTGCGGGGAGCTGCCACTGTCCTGGGAGGCCTGGCTCCCCCTTCTGCGTTCACCGCTCAGGAAAAGAGCATCTGGCTTCTCGGCGGAGCCGGCCAAGGAACTCAGTCCCAACTTTCCAGGCAGCTTGCCTCAAAGTCGTTCTGGACGAAGATTGCAAACCGGTGCTCCTAGCACTTTCACAAAGTTTCTGCAGCCTCTGGGCGAGGCGCTGGGCTGCAAAGCTGCCAAAGCAGTGCTGGAGTTTCCCTCTTGGAGCGGAGAGAGGAGCCAGCTTCTTAGGAAGCAGCCTGC
This sequence comes from Nesogale talazaci, assembly GCA_004026705.1. NCBI lineage: Eukaryota > Metazoa > Chordata > Mammalia > Afrosoricida > Tenrecidae > Nesogale > Nesogale talazaci. The sequence continues at coordinate 123,077 of PVJH01002117.1, forward strand.
TGCCGCGGGGGTGACACGGACTCCGACGCCCCCGCTAAATTGGAGACTGTCCCGGCGAAGTCGACTGCGTGCAAGCTGGGGCGCGCCAAATGGCCACTCGCAAGTGGCGACGGCTGTCTGCATCGCTAGTTCACAGGAGCGGGGACTCAGCAGGCGAAGCCGCTGGCATTTGTTCAGCGGAGGGGGGGGGAGAGGGGCACGGGACCAACTTTGTGCAGCAAGTGATCACCCTGACATTTTGCTATATTTACCACGATGATGTTTCCTAGAGTCGCAGAGTAAAACAAATTAGAATTATAAATACCATCCAATTTCCCTAACAGCTCTTGTGAGTTATTAGTGAAAATCAAATCACCTTAGTCAATCAAACGCAGCTTCAACGCCGATCGGCAGCTCCCCTGAGGCTGGGAAACGCCTATCATTGCCCGGAAAGTGTCCCTGCACCCTGGGAGCCCCGGAGTGAGCGTGGTGGCTTCTGCAGGGATATGAACATCCAGCCCATGAGCCGTATCGCACCTGAGGACCCGGTTGTCTTCCTGGGCCGGGGCCCCCAAATCCGATGTGCTGCTTAAGGCTTCTCCGAGCACTGTGAGGGAATGAAAACATATAATTATCCTTTTCACATGGGAAATCTTTCCATTAGTATCAAACTATTTGCATGCATAGAGAAATTTAAAATCGATATTAACACATGATGGCCGCACATGAGATGTGGAGTCAGGGGCCCAGTACTGTGTGGAGTGGGGGCGGAGGGGTTTCTTGGTGAAGGGGCGACACTCAGAAGGCTATAAGGTGACTATTTCCCTCTCCGCTTGCACCTGTGGGGGATCCAGAGAAGGTCCGTTCCTTTCTCAGCCCAGGGTGGTGGTAATTGCTGACTATTTGGATAAGTTGTCAACTTGATAGCTGTTTGTCATGTCCTATTTAATTGGAGCCCCACAGAACAATAATGAAGTATCCCCTCCATGCAGATGACTCTGTGATTGATGACCAAGCCGAGGAAATCATTTATAAACACCGGACCAAATTCAGCCTTGTGATGGGTCTCATCTGATAGTCTCTCTGCCCTCTGAGTACGGCTCTGTGATTGACACCCCCCGGTATTGTGATAACCCAGGAGAAAAACCTTGCCTCTAGACACAACAAAGGCCCTTAAATAGATTCACTCTTATTGAAATAGAGTGAAACTTCGTTAGACTCTCTTCTAGCTGATGGAAGGTTTAGTGCATATATATTTTTAATGCGGCTGAGTGAAAATATTACAGTGGAGGCAGTAGCAGTTGATTGACGTGTTAAAAAACCGAGTTCCAGTTTTGCGTGGTCATTTTCTCAGTTTGATGTGCAGTAGCAAATGGGTCCTGGAGGCCCTGTCTGCAGTGGCCTCTGGGAGGAGCCTCGGGAAGGGCTGTGTTGGTTTAATGATTAGCTTCCCCTCACACAGGCGTACCTGCTCCTTTAAACACCCAATGAAGTCACCTCCAACCCAATTGTTCTTCTTTTTTACCCTGCTCAGGATACTCAGTTACCAGGGTTAGAAATAACAGGCTAATTTAAAAAAATTATAAATGAGAGGAAGAACATTCCAAGCATGTAAGACAGTCATACTTGCTTGGAATGTTCTACCAATAACCTGCAGCGATTCTTTGTAGAGAAAGATACCATTAGTCCTAAGGAGGGCGATGGAGTGATATGTTTTAAAAAGAATGAAATGGCTAGTTTTCACCAGGGCTGTTTCCAACCGAAGGCAAAGGAATCAGCTCAGGGTTGATGGTTCAGTAAACCATGCAAAGAAGTATGGGAATTTCAAATGATACCATTTGCATTGTGTGTTGCTATGCAAAGTATATAATGCAGGCGGATTCTTGCATTTCCATTTTCCCACTAGGACCAGTATTAAATGTAATAAATGCATAGCGGTTGCCCTGAGAACCTCAGGATATGCTTTTCTCCTCCCACTTACCCAGCAGTTCACTGCATTGTGTGAGCTTGTGTGTTGCTTTGAGGCTGGGAGCACTACCACATTTCCAATGTCACTTGGGCCACCCATGGTGCACAGGTTTTTAGAGACCTTCCAGACTAAGATGGATCAGGGAAAAGACTTAGAAATTTACTTTCAAAAATTAGCCAATGAAAACGTTATGGGTCATCATAGAACATTATCCAACTCAATTGCTTTGGGCACATCATCAAGATGGAGCTATTGCGACCATAGGACATTATGTTTGATGAAAATGAGGTCCCCCAGGAGCCTGGGAGACACTTGGTGAGATAGCACAGTAACTGAAATGATGGATCATGTTGGCGACTGCGAGGACGACACGGGACCAGGGGGCGCTTTGTCCTGTTGTACGTAAAGGTGGTCTTGAGTTAGAATGGATGCATTGGCAGCTACCAGCAAGCACACGCTTCTCTCCATCTAGCTGCACAAGTCTGGATGAAAAGCCGGTGGAGGCTGGGAGGCGCTGTCCAATCAGCACCCCTCAAACAACACTGCCTAAGAGAGCATGCAACACTTCAGGGCCTCCTCCCCATCCTTGGGGTGTCGGAGTTCATTACTGCAGCTTCAATCTCAACTCAACTCAACTCAACTCCAGGGCAGTTTGCCCAGTTGTGACTGACCCTCTGCTGTACCAAGTCTGGTATCCTTTTTCAGGAACCTGTCTCTCCCGACCACATGTCTGAAGTTTGTGAACCAAATTCCAGAGAGCCTTGATTCTCTGGAGCATTCTGGTTGTCCTTCTTCCAAGAGCCTGCTAGGCATCACATCAAGAGTTCAGGATTATATTTAGAGTAAAGTAACCAGACGTCCCGCTTTTTAACAATTTGTCTGCATCCTGCTGCATTTTAAAATTAAATGAATATATTACAATAGTATTTTCACATTCTATGAAAATTTTTGTTGCTTCATATAGACCAATTTTTTATTCAAGAACCTTCCCCTGCCCCCATCAATGGTGTCCCACTTAAAATCTGGTCACCTTAATTTAGAGCAATAGCACATGTATGATTATGGAGATACATAGCACATAAAGACGTGTGCTTACACATAATCATTTGAGTTTTGGTGAGGACCTAGCATATTGGGGTTTTCCAAAAATTCATAAAAACATTCCATTGTATTTTAATTCCATTTTCTTCACAAAATTTTGGAAACCTCATCGTATGTAAGGCATCATGCTATATTTGACATGAAATATGACTATAGCAATGAATACTCTGGCCTTTGTCACCCAGTAGAGTCATTTGGAGAAGCCCTGGCGGCATGGCAGGATACATGTTGGGCTGCTGACTTCAAGGTTAGCAGTTTGAAACCACCTACTACTTTGGGGGAGAAAGTTGATGCTTTTCAGTCCTGTAAGGATTGACAGCTTTGGAAACCCACAGGGGCAGTTCTCCTCTGTCCTATAGGGTCACTGTGAATCAGCATAGACTCGATGACAGGGAGTTATTTGTTTGTTTGATAATAAGATCAGAGCTGGATAATATCAAAAATTTATCAGTTAGTATAGAGGACGGCTTCAAGGGGGAGCAGCACTTGTTATAGAGACCAAGTAAACCGTTACTACTGTCCAGACAGGATGTGGGGACACATGAGCAATATGAATGGGAACAGATTGACAAGACTCCATATCTGATTGATTGAAGAGGTGGGGTGGGATGGCCTCCTCCCTCCAGTGCCTGAGTAGGAGAGGGTGAGCCAGAGAAGGAAATGTTTGGGACTGAAGATGTTCTACTGTGTTCTGTGAACCAAATAGACAGTCTAGCAATTTCTCCTAAATGTAAAAATGACTTTACTTCCTGGAGTTAAATAGTCAAGAGTTTCCTGAAATTGATGTTGCTCAGGCAGTGATTTACTACAGCGGGGAAAAACTGCTATCCCTCGGAGTGCTAGGAGATGTCCTTCATTTGCATTGCAGGATGGGAGAAAAGGACTGCCCTGGAGTCTGGGTAGGTAAACCAGTTTGCTCCCTGCCTTCCCCACCGACTGATAGAAAGCCAGCTGTTGGGAGCCAGCAGATCAGAAGTGCTGCTTCTGGGATCAATGCAGCCCTGGATGCTTGAACCACCGGCTCTGTCTCCCAGGGGCAATCCAGCAGTGGAAGAGACAGTGGATGATATGGACCTGGCCCACTGTCTCGGACAGTAGTCAGCCTGCCATCCACTTCCTGCCCACCGTCAGTCATTCATTTGGCCCTTTTCTTATCTCCATTTCCTGTGTCTTTCTTAATTTTCTAATAATTCTTGTCTTGCTTGCATTTCCCTATCCTCTCTTTATTTGTCCTCAGACCTCCATTGCCCTGTCTTCTGTTTCATTTTTATTTCCGATTCCAAAACACACAGCCATTAAAAATATAATGTAGCAAATACCTATGTATCTACCATGAAGCTTACAATTTGCTTCATATCATAAGAGATCTTAATATTTCTTCTTATTTGCTGTAGATCTTTTTAAAGAAGACAAGCTCGCACACAAACATAGCCTATTGTGTACACCTCTGGATACCAAAACTGTTAGCACTATTTTGGATTTGTCCTTTTAATTCTTGCACATGTTCTTATATTTTTATTAAATAGCTCTATCTATCTCACATGGAAATCTTAACATAGTGTCGTCTTGCATATTTTTAATCTTTATACATTCTGTAACTGTTCCTTTTTGTTTCTGTACTTCATCTTCAACTTAATGCTTCTGAGATTTATCCATGTGGATAAATGCAGCTCTAATTCATTCATTTTGACTACTCTGAAAAAGTCCTTTGTATCAAAATACCACAGTTTATTTATCCAATGTTCTTAATGAACATTTAAATTGTTTCCAATTTTTATCCCCCAGCTACACCAAAAATGGCTGCACTAATCATTCTTGAGCACGTTTTCTTGGGCACACGCACCAGAGAATTTCTGTGGATCTGAGTATCAAGAATTGAAATGGGTAGGATGTCAGGCATGCCATTTTTACTAATTACTGCCACACTGATCTCCAAAGTGGTGGAGCCAGTTTATATGTTCACCAGCAGTGTTTGAGAGCTCGTTTCTTTTTCACATTCTGCTTGACAAGGGGCGTTATTAGGCTTTCAGATTTGCCAATATGTTGGGAATGAAATGGCATTTTGTCATCGGTTTAATTTGCATTTCTTTGATTACTGATAAGGTAGAGCATTTCTTCATAAGTTTGTTGTCACTTCGAGCCTCTTCTTTTGTGAATGGTGTATATGTATGCTTTGTCTGTTTTTCCTGCCAGTTTGCCCTTTTCTTTCTGATGGTGTGTGTTCTTCATATAACTCCACTACATGTATGCAAATAATGTCTCTTAGTCTAGACTTAGATGATTGACTTTGTTTATGGTATCTTTTGATAAAGGATAACTTTTCATTTTAATGAGTCAAATGTGCAAATCTCTATGTATTTTCCCACTTTTCAATAACTCTCCCGATTCTCTTTGAGTATATTTTATCCTAAGCATGTGCCCTTAATTGGGTTGCTCACCCACTTTGAATTTTTGGCAATAATTTTTGTCTACAGTTGGTGTTCTCAGTTTCTCAAAGGCTTGCTAAACTTCCTCTGTAGAGCTGTCATTTGCTTTGAGAGGGATGCTGTGGGGGGGTGTGCACATGTTAGGCTGTTCTTTTGTTTTGTTGTGATGTGCAGTTTATTCATTTTTCAAAGTTTTCTTTCCTCGATGAATTTTGATAATTTGTTTTGCAGCACTTTGTCCTTTTATTGGCATTCAGTTGTTCAGAGAATTTGTCCTATATATGTGATGGTCACCGTTTGATTTGTAATGTTATTTATTTAGTCTTCAGTTTTTCAAAGACAATTTTCAGTTTTATTGGTGCCCTTTTGCATTCATCAGTATTTTTCTTTTGCATTGTACTTCCCTGTTCAGATCTTTTTATGGTGTGCATTTGTCCTTTTATTTCATGCTTTGATTTGAGGACTTAAAGCATGTTTAAAAGCCGATCACAATGATCTACCTATAACCCCTTCCCAGGGGGATGGACAATAAATAGAATAATGGGTGAAAGGAGACATTGGACAGTGTAAGGCATGAAAAAAATGATAAATTATTAAGGGTTCGTGAGGAGCTGATATCAAGGCCTCAATTAGAAAGAAAATGTCTTGAAAATGACGATGGTAACAAATGTACAAATGTGCTTGGCACAATGAACTGATGGATTGTAATAAAAGTTGTGTGAGCCCCCAATAAAAGGATTTTTAAAAAGTCCTTGGTTATTCTGTAACAAAATCATTCAAGGCCATCCCTGTGACTTGAAGCAATACTTTACATGCACCTCACAAGATTCGAATGTACCGTTAGCATCTGTTATGGATTGAATTGTGTCCCCCCTAAATATGTGTAGTAAATCCTAACCTCCATATCTTGAATTATAATCACACTTGGGGAATGGATTTTCTTTATTTTGTCAATGAGGAAGGCTTAGTCTAGGGTGAGCCTTGAATCGATCTCTTCTGAGATCTAGAAGAGATTACAGAAAATGAGCAAGCTAGTAAGCAGATTTGGGGCCAGAGATTTCAAGTCTGATCAAGTTTGTCCAGGAGCAGATGCTCAGAAGAGACAAGGATCTCTCTGTGGGGTCCAGACAGAGAGAACCCTTCCAGCCAGCACCTTGAATGTGGACTCCTGACCTGCTCTGTGAGCCACTAAATTTCTGATGGCTGAAAACACCCACGTGAAGTATTTCTGTTATAGTAGCTTGAGATAATTAAGACAGTGCCATTCAGTAATCTCTAGCCTGATTTTCCTTTAATCCATGTGTAGAGGTATACAATTTTTAGCTTCCAAGCATTCATTTCTAGTTTTTTACATTTTAAATATTGAATTGGATTTTTCTTGTGCTGTGGTTAAAAAAAATATATATATGGTCTGTATCATATTCAATAAAATTTGTAAAGCTTTCTCTCTAATTTAGTGCAGCATCACTTTTTAATGACTTATAAATGATGTATATCTTCTGCTTTGAGAATAGAGGGATGTATATATGATCAAACTTATTAATTTGCTATTCAAATCATCTATGTTCTTTATAATTTTTAAAGATTTGTTTTATTCATTACACTTGATAGAAAGAAGGGCATAACTTGAAGATCTTCAATTCTTCCTTTAATTCTGTTTTTACTGATGTATTGCACGGCCTTACTAACAGAAGCTCAAGAGAGAGTGATTTAAGGTTGGTTTGTTATTAGGTGAGGTGCCCTGGTGTCAGAGGGGTTTTGCGTTGAGCTGCAGACTGCAAGGTCAGCAGTTTGAAACCACCAGCTGCTCCTCTGGAGAAAGACTGGGCTTTCTACTCCCATGAAGCATTGCAGTCTGGGAACTCACAGGGCCATTTCTACCCTGTCCTTCAGAGTCACGGTGAGTCGCATTGACCTGATGGCAGTAGGTTTGTTTGTAAGGCCAGGCAATTTCCTGACAAACTCACAGATTCATGTGTTCCTTTTCTCCACATTTATTTATCGAGAACTCAGGATGCTCTCAGACCTGTTCAGGTACTATAAAGATGACAGTGGTCAAAGTCTGAACAGTCCCACCTTCAGAAAGTTCACATTCTAGTGAGGGAGACAGGCAACTTATAAATAAACAGTATTGGGGTAGTGGTGGTTCACTGGTTGCCTTCTCCCCTCTCTCATGGAGGCCCCAGTTTGATTCCCAGCCCATGGACCTCAAGAGTAGCCAACACTCAGCTATTGAGGGGTGGGGGGATGAGGGGAGATAAGTGTTTCACTGGAGCTTCCAACTTAACACAGACTAGAGAGGAAGGCCCGGACCTGGTAATCTACTTATGAAAATTAGCTCATGAGAGCCCTATAGACCACAATGGTCTCTTCAAGGGCAGGGTGCTGGTCTCTTGTGTGTAGGGTTGCCTAAAGTAGCAGATGACCCAACAGCAGTTATCCCGAGCAACAGCCTAGTGTAGCTGTAAGTACTGTGAAGAAAGAACGGGCTACGGGATGGTGTCATTTGAGAAGAGCCAGAATGAAGCAGGAAGGAGAGTCGCCCATGTGCAGCAAGATCATGCCAGTTTGAAGCCAGGGCCAAGGTCTTATGGGAAGAGATTATTGAGGGAGCATGTCTGAAGTGTTTGAGGGGCACCAAGATGGCCTTCGTGGTAGGACCTGGCTTTCCTTGAACAGAATGCCTTTGTCTGCTGGGTGCAGAACTAACTTGTGGAGCCAGAGGGAGATGAAGGACCAGTAGGGAGGCTGTGGTAACAGGAAAGGAGGAAGAGGGCTCATAGAGGCTTACACTAAAGAGGTCAGAGGTCAAAAGTAGGGAGATTTAGAATATATTTTAAAAGTTTGGGCTGAGCCCCAGTGGCATAGTGGTTGTGTGTGGGACTGCGGCCCATAGGATTGGCAGTTTGAATCCAGCAGCAACTCTCCAGGAGTAAAGCTGGGCTTCCTACTCCCACCAGGGGGCAGTGATGCGCACAAAAAACAAACAAACCAAAAACCAAAAAAAACCCCAAAAACACCCCAACAAAAAAAGTTCAATCTGTCAGATTTGGTTATGAATTGCACGTGAGATGGAAAAGGCAAGAGTAAAATTAAGAATGGTGCCTACATTTTTGGCATAAACTTTCGTTTGTTTTGTATTTCTTAGTATTTGGCTAGTATTATATTTATCCATCTATTTGTGTGTTTTTGTCTTTGGTATTTTGGAAAAATAAAGCATCAAACAGCAGGATTCCAAAACTCAACCTGAGGGCTGAGCCCCGGTGGCGTAGTGGTTGTGCGCGGAACTGCAGCCCACTGGGATGGAGGTTCAATTCCAGCAGTGGCTCCACAGGAGCAAAGGCTGGGCCTCCTATTCCCACCACCAGAGGCAGTGATGCTCCCCCCCAAAAACCCAAAAAACAAAAACCAAAACTCAACCTGATTGGTCTTTTATGCAAAGATTTCAGTCATTTATTTTAATATAATGGGCATTATTTTTTATCATATTCGTCTTTCTAGAAGTCCATTTATCATAATTTATCTTGTATTTCCTTCTTTCCCTTGCCTATTTTCTCAGGAATGGGATGCATTTTGATTATTCTCTGTACCTCACCTTTCTGGGTGAAAGGTTTAGGTTGTGTTTCTATTATTATTATTATTATTATTACTATTATTTTGATATCTTTAAATTCTAAACCTCCATACATAATGTTTTTAAACAAACCTTAAGAGCATTCTGTGTTTCTACTGTATTTCAGAATATTCCAGAACACAACCCTGCTTGTTGAAAGTGAGGAGGTCCTGAAGTACTTGCGAATGAAAATTTTCTTTAGCATGGATTATGATCTAATGTAAATGATGTAAAAGTGCTCATAACTGGATCAATAGGTAGCATCGTGCTAGACAGAGAAAAGCTGGAAGCCGTCGATGATTTTTGTCGTGCTCGTATTCACCATCAATGCTCATGGAAGCAGCAGTCAAGCGATGAAAGAGTCATTGATTGGGTCCATCTGCTGCACAAGACCTCTAAAGAAAGGATGCTTCTCCAGGACAAACATGTACCTGATCTAAGACATGCTACTTTCAATGCGCTCCTACACAAGTTAAAGGTGGACGTGCACAAGAAAGATTGCCAAGGAATCAATCCATTTGGATTATGGTCCTGGTAAAGAATATTGATAGGGTCATGGACTGCCAGAAAGAACAAGCTCAACTGTCTTGGAAGAATTACCTCCTCAGAGGTAAGGCGGGCTAAACAGTGTCACATATGGTGGACATATTATCAGGAGAGACTTGTTGCTGGAAAAGGACATCATGCTTGGTAAAGTAGAGAGGAAAGAGGAAGGCGGTAAAATGGATTAAAACAGTGACTGCGACAATAGGTTAAAACATAACGACAATCACAGGGATGGTCCAGGATGGATGGGAGTTAATTCTATTGTTTTGTTCTGAGTCCAAAACAACAACAACAACAACAACAACAGCAACTATCCTCTGAACATATCTCATCTACTGTTTCCTAGAGATTGCATTGTTCTTTAAAACTCAAGCAATATAAGCTAGCAGATGGACATTGGGTCTCCCCTCAAGTACTCCCTCATTACAAGAACACTTTGTTATGTTAACCTGATCTTGTACGATGCTCACCTTCCCAACACGATTGCTGAAGACAGCAGGTACATAAGCAAATGTCGTGAAGAAAGCTGATGGTGTCCGGCTATCAAAAGATATAGCACAGGTCTTAAAGGCTTGAAGATAAACTAGCAGTCATCTAACTGAGAAGCAACAATAAAAGAAGTGCACCAGTTTGTGTGATCACTGGGTGTTGAAGGAAGCAGCTATGACTCATCAAATAACAAAAAATCATATAATTGTGAATGATGGGGAGTGTGGAGGGGGCAACTGACCATCCCTTACAGAAGGGTCATGGGAAGGAAACAAATCAGTCAAGGTGCAGTGTAGCAATGATGAAGCATACAACTTTCCTCTACTTTGTAAATGCTTCCCCCCGCCCCCACCACCCCAGTATCTTGACTCCAATTTTACTTTACAAATCTGGCTAGACCAGAGAATGTGCACTGGTACAGATAGGAACTGGAAACAGTGAATCTAGGACAGATGAACTCCTCAGGACCAGTGATGACAGTGGCAATACAGGAAGGGTGGAAGGAAGAGGGGTAGAAAGGGGGGAGCCAATTACAAGGATCTGCATATAACTCCTCCATGGGGGACCAACAACAGGTAAGTGGGTAAAAGGAGATTCTGAACAGTGTAAGACATGACAAAATAATAATTTCTAAATTATCAAGGGTTCATGAGGGTGGTGTGGAGGCCGGGGAAGGAGGGGGGAAATGAGGAGCTGATACCAAGGACTCAAGTAGAAGCAAATGTTTTAAGAATGAGGATGGCAACGAGGATGTGCTTGACAGTGGATGGATCTATGGATGGCAATAAGAGTTGATTTTTATGATTTTTAAAAAAGAATGTCATTTCTCACCATTAAAATTATGTTAGGTGTAGATTTTTGTAGAAGTTCATCATCAAGTTGAGAACATTTCCATTTATACTTAAATTGTTGAGCGTTTTTATCATTAATGAGCATTGGATTCTGTCAAATGCTTTTCTGCATCTCTGAATGTGATCATGTGATTTGTATTCTTTGGCCATCTAATGTAATTGGTTTTCAAATGTTGAACTAACCTGGCATACCAGGAGAGATCCCATTTAGTGGTGATGTAATTCTTTTTACAAAATATCAGATTTGCTTTGCTAATATTTTGTGGAGCAGTCTTGCATCTCGGTTCATAAAAAGATGTTGGTCTATAAAACAAAACAAACCTTGAGCAAATATTCCCAGAACTGATGGCTAAGTTTATCAACATCTCTCAATCTCTGTCTTCCTCTACTTTCATGTAATTGTCATGTAATTTGTTGCAGAGATCTTGGGTGTGCAAATGGCTAACAGGTAGGCAGTTTGAGTTCATTTAGAAGTACCTTGGAAAAAAGTCTGGCCATCTATTTCTGAAAACAGGACACTGAAAACCTCTATAATTCTGCGTAACAGATTGTTAAAAGAAATGGTTTCCAGTTTCATTTCTTGCCCAGTTCCAGGTTGGTCAGAGACTCAGCACATCAGTGCAGAAGCCCCATGGAAAGGATGACCTCTATCTGGTAGAGTGTTGGAGGTTGGAAAGGAGAAAGGACACAGTGAAATAAGCCTTCCCACAAGAGACTCAGAAATCACTTTTTTTGCTAGATTTCTTTGGCCCAAAAAAGTCATGATGCCAAGTTTGACTTCAGGTGGGTGAGTGGGTGGGAAGGGCATTGTATACTGCAAATCCCTAACAGCCTCCCTCAGTCTGACACTGGTTTCCTTCTTGTTGAAACTTATTTTTCTTCTTTCTTTTAATGAATATCTGTGGGTGGTAAACTCTCTTACAATTATAAGTGTAAAAATCCATTTTGTCCTCGCTCTTAATTAAGTGTTCGGCTGTGTATAACATTTGACACTTAACTGTTTCTTTCCCTCAGCACTTAGAAAGTATTATTCCATTGTCTTTTGGCTTATGAAAGTTCTATTGTCACCTTAATTTTCATTAATATGTAGGTGGAGTGGTTACTGTTGGCTTGCTAACCACAAAGTTGGCAATTCAAGACGATCAGCTGTTCTGCAGGTAAAAGGTGAGTTTTCCTACTCCTCTAAAGAGCTACCATCTCAGAAACCTACAGGGGAAATTCTACCCTGTCCTGAGAGGGTCATTAGGATTTCTGTAGGGACAGACTTGATGGCAGTGAGGTTTTTGCATTTTGGGTGTTAGATAATCTGTCATTTTGATATTTGTAGTATTTTTTCAGCCTGCGTAGAGATTTGTTCTTTCATATCTTGCTCAGAACTTGGAGTGTGCATTTCATTAAGGACTGATGTGCTTTTTCAAGTCTGTCAAATGGTCAGCTGTTATTTTTTCAATTGCCTTCTTCTGTAACTCCGATTCAACTCACATGAGAGCCACTCTGATTAATTCTTTCTTCAGTACAGTCTAGAATTTATCCTGTTACAAAATAACCTTTCCAAAATCAGTATTTCTCTTTCCTGAATGCCTTTCTTCATTTCTATGACTTGATTTAATGACCTCATTGTTATATTTTCCTGAATGTTGTTTCATTTTCCTTTCAACTACTCAACTCGTTCATATCATGAGGTCTTTCTGAGACTATTTTATGATGTTTATTCCATTTGGAGTGAGTTTATTTTATTTTACTTATGACTATTATTTGGCTTTTGCTGTTGGCATTAGATCGCTCTGCTTGGAAATTAGAGTTTCAGATTTCTCCCCTCTTACCCTTTTCTTTCACCCTCTGCTTTCGGTGTCTAGTTGGTGTTAGACCCCGTCAGTTGGGACTGACTCACAGTGATGCTGCTTCTCACAGAGGAACACACAGCCTGGTCCATTGCCAAGCTCACACTGGTTGCTGTGTTTTAGCCTCCGGTGGCTGCACCTACTCTCAGGGAGGGTCTTCTTCCTCGTCCCCCCCAACAGTCCGCTTTGCCAAATGTGATGTCCTTCTCCTTGGATTTGTCCCTCTTGAGGACCTGTCCAATGTATGTGACACACATTTGTTATCAGTCTTGCTTCTCAGACCATTCTGCCTGGACTTCTTTCAACACAGATTTTCTTTTTGGGGGGGAGTCTATGGTAGATCATAATCTTCACCAATGTCATAGGTCAAGTACATCAAGTTTTTTGTCTTCCTTATTCACTGTCCAGTGTCTGCATGTGTATAAGTTGATTAGAAATAGCTACAGCTTCTGTCAGGCAAACCTCATTCCTCAAGTGACATTTTATATTAAAAAAATATTTTAAAGAACTCTTTTGCAGAGAATTAATTCAATGTAATATGTTGATTTCTGGGTTGCTGCTTCCAAGGACTGTGATCGTAGATCCAGGAACAAGAAACTCCTTGGCAAAATCAATCTTTTCTCCACTTATCATGCTGCCATGTATTGGTCCAGTTGTGAGTATTTTGTTTTCTTTATGCTGACAGGTGATTGCATAATATCACATTAACTTTAAGTGTAGGAGTGGAGTCTACCCTGTCAATCAGGTCACTCTGCCTTCTTGTGGGCATGACTTCCTTGTAAGAAGGGTCCTCCCCCACCCTCTTTCTGCCTTCACCTTCCTATTGTTGGGTCACTCAGGGAGCTGGCAGAGCCACACTAGAAACCTGCCAAAGCCCTGTGATGCTCTCACTGCCACTGGATCTACAAGACTCTTTATCCACTAGTCTGTGATCTTCCTGTATTCTGCATTGGTGTGTGTGTGAGTACATGAGTCTGAAGAGGGGTTTATGGAATTTTATCAAACTTATGGAGTAGTAGCAGACTTAAGGACTTGATCTGGATGGAACTGGGAGGTTTCTTTGATACAAACAATTATCTTAATATAAAGTTCTTTCCTATACATGTATGAGTGTCACTGAATTTGTTTCTCTAGTCTACCCAGCATAATACATTATGGTATCAGGAGGGGGGTAGTTAATATACCAAAGGTTTTAAAGGTTTTAACAACTCACTATGGCAGCTCGTCCAAGGTCAAGGAAGCAGGCAGTGAAGTGACAGGTGGGAGGTGCGGAGTCTGCCTACAGGCAAGATGAGCAGAACCAGCCTGACAGCAGCACACATGGAGAGATGGGTCAGCAAGAGCAGGAAGAAGAGAGGCCAATAGTGCAGCAGTATAGTGAAGCAAGTCACAATGGAGCTTCAAGGCATGGTGATGCATAGCATGGCCGACTCCATCCATGGGTGGTCTAGGGCAGCAGAGGAGCTAACTCAGGCAGCAGGACACTGGTCTGATAACCAGAGAGAAAGGAGAAGAAGTTGGACTCCAAGAGTCATTTATCCCACTTGCCCTCCAATCCAGTTGTGACCTGATTGACAGACTAAACTCTACCTATGTATTCTATGGGAGAAAGTCTGGGTAGACTAGAGAAATAAATTTATAGAGAATCATATGTACTTAAAAAAAAAAGGTTATATACAAGAGCAACTGAATATTGAGAAAACATCCTAGCCAAGTTCAGATCAAATCCATAAATCCAATATTCGCCTGTATGTCCAATACAAATCTATAAAGTTCTCTTCAGACTCATGAAATATATGTAATGATGCCAAATGCAGGATGATCACAAGCAAGTGGGTAGAAAGTCTTTGGATTCAGTGACATTGTAAGCTTCTCAGCACTGAAAGGGACTTCTCGGTGGCTTCTCAAACATCTCAACACTGTCAGGATTTTCTGAGAATCTCTGAGAAGCCATGTGGCTTCTCTAGATCCAGAGGTCTGATTACATCAAGGTAGGTCCATGTGGGTTCTCAAACTCCCAGGGCATAGCACCATGTGTCTTGTCAGTAGCATGTCTCTCAGGGAGTGATCAGAGAGAGGTCTTTGGCCTCCAAGGAAGAAATAGAAGAGTCTCCTGAATGCTCAGTAAAAGACCATGCCCACACAGAGACTTCACTGGCTGTGTTCCAATGGACTAGGCTCCACCCCTTCACTTTTAATCCTCAAAATGACACCAGATTATGTAACGACCACACCTTGGGAGTTTGAGGCTGGGTGTTGGGACACAAATGGTTCACAAAGCGTGAAGGGAGCTTGTCTACTCCTACTTTTGGATTTCCAAGAGCGTTCAGTATTCCTTTTCTCATCCTTCCTTTCAGCGCAGGAGCGTGACAGTGTGGTCTCTGAGTCCAAGCCATGCACTTGGTCCTACATGCTCTGCCACAGGATGCTTTTAAATCTGGCTGCTGTCACATTGATTTCAAGGCCATATTCTGCAGGATGTAGCTGTGCTCCACAGTGTTCTCCATAGCTAGTTGTGTGGAAGTAAATGGCCAGATATTTTCCAAAATGAGCCTCTGGGTGGACTAGAACCTCCAACCTTTCAGTCAGTAACCAAGTGTGCTAACTCTTTGCACCATGAAGGAACCCCAGTACACTTCTAATTCCAATTATCTCACATGGTCAAACTAAATGATCATCAGGTAGACTGTGCTTTTAGCATCTATATGTCATCTCCACCTGCAAGAATGTTCTAGTTTTCTGTTGGCTTGTTCATTTTTATTCTCAGGGGTGTTTGTCTTCGTTTGCTTCTAGCCACTTCTCTCTGCTTTGCTGTTGTGCTTCCTTTCTCATTTCTTATTTTTAAGGGTTTGAAGGGAGCTCAGCTTTGGTTTTTGTTCTTCCTGAGCTACGGGTTGGAGTCGACACAACAACACTGAACAACAGCACAGTCACTCTCATGGGAAGGACCTGACTCCGTTTCCCCCTCCAGCATAATCTGCCATTTAAAGAACGACAGGGATCAGAGAGTAAGAAGTAAGCAAGATATGAATAAGTCCACAGCGATGCTTTATTTTACCACGGGTAATGAGAATTCAGAGGGTATTGGGGTCATTGTTATTTAGTATAATGATTATAAGCATGGGTTTGGCCACTTACCAGCCATATGGCCTAGTGCTGCAATGTACTATGAGGAGGATAAATCTTACCTATTGTACAGATTCACCTAAGAGATTATATAAGATAATGCATGCAAAGTGCCTCTGACAATGCCATGAACATAAGTCATTGGAGATATATATACATATATATATATATACACACACACATATATATCTTAAGTTGGCGCTAACATATAATCCCTAGCCATCCTTGTCAAATATTAGTCTCAGAAACCCAGAGGGGACGTCCTACCTGGACCTTCAGGGTTGCTATGAATCAAAACGAACTCAATGGCAGTGAGCTTGGTTTTTCGCTGCTGAGGGTCCAATTCTATTTGTTAGAAGTGCTGGAATGTCCCTTCTTTTGGGAAACAACACCTTTAAATATCTTATATTAGATAATTACTTATTGGGATGAATATACTTCTCTGTAAGTGAGAGGATATTTTAATTGGATCACTATACTTTTGTGTACAGCAGAGGTAAAATGATGCATCAAACTCGCAGCAGAGCTGCTTCATATCTTTATACATAAGTTTGGTTAAGTTGGTTCCTGGTTGCTCACCCCAAACCAGCAAACCACCTCCCCCCGCCCACAAAACAAAACAAAATGAAGAGTCTTATTGGGGCTGGGAGAATGATAGTGCTGGTCTGAGTGGGCAGAAGGATTTGTGTGGTACATGTAACTGGAGTTTCCAGGCAACTGATGAAAAGCCTCGAAATATTGAGAGGGAGGCCTCAAGGGTAAGGATAAAAATATAACATGTGTCATTCAGAGTGACTCAGACTATGGTAACAAACAGCTTCAAAGTGGTGGTTTGCAAAGACAAAGACTTGTTAATGTGGACTCGAATTAACTCCTACCTGTGAGATTTATGTTCTCGTGGTCAAGGGAAAAGAGAATAAGATGGAATGGTGAGATCATTGTGAGCTTCTGCTCATAAATGGCATGCCAAATGCCCCTAATTTATTGACCAAAGGAAGATACACAGTTGAGCTTGAACTATAATACATCCTGCACAGATTACAGTGCTAAGGTAGCTGGTAACTGTATAAGGAAAACATTCAAAAGGGTCAGCCGATGGATCTGGAACTTTCTAACTATTTTTATTTCGCCCTATGTCTATCTATATAAGACAAGCAGGACAAACAACCCCGAGTAGAAAGCAATGGGACCAGTGGTCTTTGGGGGACATGGGACAGAAAGAGGTGGGAGGGAGAGCTGGGAGCCAACAAACTCAGGGATATGGGAACAACAAGAGAGTAAAACTGATGGCAAGGAGGGCACATAATGCCTGATGGGGTTTGATTAAGTGCAATGTATACAAGAGGAATTACTGAGACCTGAATGGAGGGTGAGCATGATACTGGGACAGGAGGAAGGTGAATGGAAATGAAGGAAAGAAATAGAAGGCAAAGCTACTTATAGAGTTTTAGCTATAGACATGTATATATGTAAATATATCAATTTATAATGATAGGGATAGAGGCCAATGCACATATACTCATATGTTATGTCTTAAGATAGCAGACAGATTTTGGACTTCTACTCAAGACCTCCCTAAACACAGGAACACTTTGTTTTAATAACCTGCCATTCTTTGATACTCACATGCCCAACTGTGTTAGTATGGATAGACTAGAGAAACAAATTCATAGACACACTTAGGGATATAAGGGTAAGGTTTATATACAAGAGGAATGGGACATTGAGAAAGCATCCCAACTGTGTTAGTCTGGATAGGCTAGAGGAACAAGTTTCATTGACATGCTTATAGATACAACAAAAAGGTTTATATGCAAGAGGAACAGGACTTGAGTCTAGTCCAGTTCAAAGTCATAAGTCCCATATTAACCCATATGCCCCAAACCAGTCTATAAAGTCTCCTTCTGACTCACGAAGTCACAGGTCCGTGGGTGCAGAATCCCAGTGTTGGCAGGGGTCTCCCATGACTCCTCACTTCTAGGGCTCAGGGTCCATCAACAGCATCCAGTAGTGGTAGAAGCAACAGCGCTGGCAGGAGTCTCTACATTGTTTCTTCAGCTTCAGAGGTCTGGTTCCATCAGGGTAAGGTCATGTGGCTTCTCCTCTAGCTCCTTTAGCTCCTTGGATGCTGCCATTTTGTCTTACCTGTAGTTTGTCGTTTCGGAGACTGACTCCCAACAACTGGGGAGATGGCCTCTCATCTCCTCGAGGAAAATACTGTGAGACTTCCCAGA
Organism: Nesogale talazaci; assembly: GCA_004026705.1. Lineage (NCBI taxonomy): Eukaryota > Metazoa > Chordata > Mammalia > Afrosoricida > Tenrecidae > Nesogale > Nesogale talazaci. The sequence goes on from PVJH01002117.1 coordinate 141,252, forward strand.
AGTCTCCGGAAAAAGCCATGCCCACACACAATCCTCATTGGCTACTCAACGACTATCTCCATATTAATAGGCTAGACTCCAACCCTACATCTCAAGCATGAAATTGACGTAAGCACATGACCACCACACCAACATGATTGTTGAAGACTAAATGTGTACATAAACAAATGTGGTGAAGAGAGCTGATGGTACCCAGCTATCAAAAGATACAGTGTCTGGGGTCTTAAAGGTTTGAAGTTAAACAAGTGACCATTAAGCAGGGAAGCAAATAAGCTCACATGGAAGAAGCACACCAGCTTGTGTGATCATGAGGTGTCTATAGAATCAGGTGTCAAAAGATTTAAAATAGACAATTATAGTGATGTGAAAAATGGGGGTTGGAGTGCAGATCCAAAGCCCATCTGTAGACAATTGGTCATCCCCCCACAGAAGGTTTACAAAGAAGGGACAATTCAGCTAGGGTCCAGTATAGCACCGATGAAACATGCAGCATTCCTTTAGTTCCTGAATATGTCCTCCCTACCAGTACCATGACTCAGTTCTACCTTAAAATCTGGCTGTACCATAGTACACACATTGGTACAGGTAAGAGCTATCGACACATGGATTTCAGGACAGCAAAAACCCTCAGGAACAGCAGTGGATGTAGGGTAGTGTCATAATGAAGTGGGCAAGGGGTTGAAGGGGTAGAAAGATGGAACCCATCAGAAGGTTGGATATATAACCCATCCTTTAGTGGGAAGAATAGCTTAAATGTGGGTGAAAGGAGACAACGGATTGTGTAAGATATGAAATAACAATAATATTTATAATTGATCAAGGCTTCATGTGTATGTGTGTGTGGGGGGAGGGGAACAAAGAGGAGCTGATACCAAGGCTCAAATAGAAAATGTTTTGGAAATGTTGATGGCAATGTATGTACAAGTGTGCTTAATACAATTGAATGATGAATTGGTATAAGATTTGTAAGAACCCACAATAAAAATGATTAATTAAAGAAAAAGAAAGGGGGAAAGCTAGCAGGCACGTGTTTAGACCAGGATGTGTCAAGTCCTCTCTTAGCTTATTTAATTCGGAGTTCTTACTATATCAAGCAAAGGTACCAAAAATGTGTCAAAATAATTTAGGCTAATGCTGAAGAAGTATGTGAAAAATAAGAAACTCCATAGAGAGTTAAAAAAAATTAATATCAGCACCTCAACCTTACCTTCCATCCTGGGAGCTGATACCAGACACCAGCCTTCTCCTCTGTGGTGGTTACAAAATCTGTTGTGAACATGAGACTAAAGAGTGGAGGGGTGGAGCCTTGCCTGTGAATGGGGCTGCAACTTGATTACTTCATTTGGAAGTGCCACGGGCATAAATAACTTACAGGAGGTGGGACACGCAAACAATCCCTGAGAGACATTCCTGTTGAGAAGACACACGTAACGATGATAGAACCTAGATGCTGAAGGAACCACGTGGAGACTCATGCCAACACTGGGCTGTTTCCACTGGCACTGGATCTGCAAGACTTCCTACTCACTGGCCTGTGATCTTCCATATATGCATTTGGTATCATTGCATATGTTTTGTGATTCATAAAGAGGAATTTATAGATTGGTATCAGACATATGGTCTAATATTAGACTTATGGACTTATTCTGGACTGCTATGGGATGTTTTTTCAATATTCAATTGCTCTTGTGTATAAAGCTTTTTCTTTCTTTTTTAATGCATAAAACATTTTAATTCTGAAAAAAAAAACACTTTAATTCTGAGAAGTTTAATTTTTAACCAGGATTTACATATTTATCTTATCCTCTCTCCTCAGACATATCTTCCTATCATTCTTTGGTATCCAGGAACAAATATGCTATAGCAACATTATAGGTAATATTATCACAGCTGTAGTGCATTTTCTCAGCACCAGTGTAATCAGCTGCACCAGACTTCCTAAATTTCTTTCCTATAGATTCTCCCATCACTTTTTTCCTATGGCAACAATTCCCAGAAATCAAACCCCCCTTTTATTGAGAAGAATCAACTTCATTTGAATTATAAAACTCTACAAAAATTTAGTCCTATAGATATATTTGATACTGGAAACAAAGCTTTTTCTTATACACATGTCTATGAATTTATTTCTCTAGTCTACCCAGCCTAACACATCCCCATTTATGACAAGATGAAGAACTGCAAATTGTTCTGGCCTACCCCTGATTTAAGGAACTCTGGTGGTGCCGTGATTAGACAGTGCTTCTCTATGACCTGAGGGTTAATGCAGAGGGATTATTTTGGAGCCTTCAAAGGGAATGGACTCTGTTCATTCTCTCTGACACTACACACACACACACACACACACACACACACACCCTTCCTTTTCATTTCTCAACCTTCAGTGTCATCTCTGGCCATTCTATTCAGATAAGAATGGCTCTGCTCAAGTCCTTTGGGAATGTTCTCTTTGCCGCTGGTGAGGGTGCACTGATTTGTGTAGCTCGCTGTGCCTATTTGATTTTCTTCCCTCAAGTTAGATATAGGCACATGAACTCAAGATATATTTATAATGCATTTATTCTCAGATTTGAAACAAGTGATGGATTATGGATATGTTGGCTCCTAAGAACTAATCAAAATATATTAGAACTCTATTGGTCCAACAGCCACATCACACACCTGTTCTAACTCTGGCTATTGCAGAGATAGCTGTCAATAGCCTTGCTTATCTCTCTTTCTCTCTGATGTGTGTGTTAGCACACAACTAGGTGTTCTTATTCAATAAAGGCTTTGAAAACAAATAATGAGATAAGCACTTTTCTGTCTTCACAAAGGAAAAGGACTAGCATACACAGATCATATAAAGTTATATGCAATTGTCATATTCCCAGCCATATTTACCAAGGACAAAATTTTCCTCAGACCTACCCTATCTGCAGAGTCTTACAGGGTGTTGGTACTTAGAGCAAGGATGCCTATATTTTGAATACTCTGGGTTTAAAAAAAATCTAATTTACCCTGAAGTCCCTTTCACATTAAAAAAAATTGTGTCTGAATGCTCAATGCAGTCAGAGTGACTGTGTGGTAGACCAAATGTACCCCCAAACCATCAAGGGATTTTCGCAAGCCATTGGGATTGCTCCAAAATACATTGTAGATTGGTATCAACTATCATATTTGAATTTGTATTCTACTGCTGAGGGCAATTTGTAGCGCATTATGAATCATGGCTCCTCCCTCACAATTTCAGTATGCTCTGCCTGTGCAAAGCACTAAATATGCTGTTGCTAGAATAGTAACATCAGAAATTGCCCAGAGATCCTCCACAAAATCGAACGACAGGATAAGATTTCGGGATACCTTTAGAAGCACAGCCCTTCTGTGTCGCCCGATCACCTTCAACCTGAGAAAATGTGAGATGCACTTAGAGTTGAGAGTGTTCACTGGAACCTGCTGTACTTGGCTTTCTGGCACCAGCTTTTCCATGATGCTAGGTCTATATGCCTTTCCAAGAACGCTATCGAAGTTTGCTTAGACTTTCATAGCCTCCACCCCACCCCACCCCATCTCAAACAAAAGCTTAGTTTCCAGAGACTCCAAGTCAAATCCATAGAGAAAAACCTAAAATCGAAAGCTCTATAGCCATGAACTGACCCCAAGAACGAGCTTTTATAATTTAGATATAATAAAACTTTTAATGATCTGCAGAAGAGTGAAATCTCTGGTTTACCAGGAGATTGAAGTGTTTTTGGACTGTGCTCTATGAAAGCCATCAGAGACAATAGAGCCTTGATGGATAGCCACTCTAACATTTGCAGAAAGCATTAACAATATATCTCACTTCCCTGCCAGCTGCAAACCCATAATGTTATTCACAAATTATGTATTTAAGGTTGGGGAGCTGGAGACATTTTTGTAATGCTAATATTAAGACATCCCCTCCAGAGAGATTGTATAGAATCTCTGCCTGCATTTTTCATAGTTACCTTCCTTCTTGACCAGGTGAGGATTTTGGAATTGTTGCCTGGCTACACTGATGCCTGCTTCTAGCATGTTACCCGCCGGTGTTCTGAAGGGTTACATCCTCAAGTGTTGCTTTCCGAAACTGGACTGTCCTTTATAAAACGTATCTCACCATGTTTCAAAGGGTGAAAATTTAATATGATGTAAATAGCAAAGGCATCGTTACTTAACATATACCTTTATTCTTCTTATTTTTATTTCTGAGTCGTACAGAGAAACTACATACTGGGAAAAAAATAAGTAAATTAAATTTATAGCAGATGCTTTTGTAGAGACCAAAAACTTTTAAGCATCCCACAGGAAATTGAATTAATTTATGATGAGATCGGAGTCTTTGATATCTCTATTAAGATTAACAAGAAAGCGGCATATGGTGGGAAAATATCAGTAAGGTAGAGATATCTGGCTAAATGATGCAAAATGAAAGCATTAATTAAGACATTTGAGCAATAATAATAACAACTGCCACAGCAGCCATGGAGTAAGAATAATTAAATCACAGATGAAGGGGGAAAGAAATGGAAGGTGGGTCAAGGTCATTGTGTGATAAGTTATTATTTTATCCGAGGAGTAATCAATCACTAAATGAAACCCAGTAGACCTCATCTTGACAGCTGATTGGATTAACACAATTCCTTTAATTAGAATCTAGGTTGTTGGCCTGTAAAGGATCCCATTAGGTCAGTAGGCACGCAGCAACATGAGAGGACACAAAGACTGTTTCAGCGAGAGGCGGGATGGGAAGGAAGCATGAGGTCACATTTTGACATTCCTGTTGGACAGAGATGACACAAAATTGGGATCACTATTTTTTACATTGTAAGCATTTATTAGAGCCCTTGACAAATGATAGAATTGCTACCTTTGACTTCCGTTTCTCTCTTTACCTGTGTTGTCATCTGATGGAATTTGGAAAGGAGCAAGAAATAGGTATCTATCATATTGGAAGCAAATACATCCATTTGCATTTATCCAGAGAGACAGCATTCCGTCGTAGCTAAGAATATTCGTTTTGGAATCCACCAGATGTGGTATGAAACTGGGCTCGGTTTCCTCACCTGTCAGATCAGGTTCAGGATATCTGTCTCTGAGAGCTGGTGGCATGAGCCAAGGTGATAGGCAGGTAAGCACTGCACCTGACATATGGTGTGCAGTCAACCACCACTTCTTCAGTTTACAGGAGTGGCACAATCGCAGAGTGTTTAACCCTTAACTAAAAGGTGGACCCTTTGAGCTCACACAGAGGTACCTCGGCACAAAGACCTGGCGATTTGCTTTCAGACAGGCACAACCTTGGTCACTCTGTACAATGCATTTCCACTTTGCCGATGGTGCTGCTGTCACGACTTGCAATTCTCCTGGATGGAGACTGGTTTGTTTTGTTCAGACATTATTATTTTATCACGATCGCTTTGGTGATATTGATTATATACTATTGCATCTAATATAAAGCTCCATCGGACATCTTTAAGCCCTGGAAAGAAGTAACTATTTCCCTCTTGGCAATATGATAAATCATAAGTTCCAAACAAACTCCTCAGAGAGATATTCATATGGAGAAGTATTTTACCCTATGTAATTTTCATAGAAAATTTCATAATGAAATTCAGATCAGAGTTAATACATAATGAAAAGGGAGTTTTTATGAATAACTAATGCCTGTTGTAGAGAAAGCTGGAACATGCTAGCTGTGGTATTGTTCAGAAACCTATGGCATTCTCCATCACTCCAGGCAATATTGAGTTAATGCGCCAAAGGTTTGCACTATGTGAAGAGAACATTGCAGAAGACACTGTATTCTGGAGAGTCCCTGTTCCTTGTCATTCTGTTCATTTAAGTACTTGTTTTTGGTCATTTCCAATGCCTAGCGAGATTAAAATAAATTCAAAAAGAATGTACAACATTCTTGTCTGTTGCCCTCAGCATTTCCTCAGTGAGCCGAAAGTAATCCTTCCTCCATAAAACAAAGAAGCAGAAGAAAACGCTTCAGACGGAATTTAGAAATTAAAAATGGCTTCAAAGTAGCAACTAATTAGGCCTCATGCTTCTTCAATTCCTGGAATCTGGAAATTTTCATTGTCGAGTAGAAGAGAAGTTCTGCCAAACCTGCCTTCTGCCTAAGAACAACTATATGATATCAGATTCACACACGAGGCAGTACGGTTCAAGACCTTAAAGAGACGTAGAAGCCAGAGGTACTGCAGGAACTAAAATTCCGCAGAGGAGAGCATCTCTGGAGATGAATTAACGACCTCCTGTCTTCTCATTTTCTTGGTCTTGCTTTTGCTTTCTGCAAGATTTTTGCCATTTCAAGATGCAGGCACAAGCTAGAGATGGACAGTTTTGACCCGGCCTAAGCCGAGGGTGATGTCCAGAAAGTGAATTATCCAGGGGAGTGTCAGCAGTTGCAGGGACTGTTGCTGTTTGTGCTGTCAAAGTGGATCCATCTGAACGCGACCCCTCACAGACAGAAGGAAGCCCTGTTCGGCCAAGCGCCGTCCACACAAGTATTTTTACCTTGGAGTCTATTGCTGCACCCACGGGCTTGGTCCAGCTTGTCTGAGGCCTTCCTCTTTTCCCTGGCCCTCAACTTGACCACGCAGGCTGTCCTTCTGCAGGGACTGGTCTCTCCTGACAACATGCCCGAGTACGTGAGACAAAGTCTCTGAGGAGCATTCTCATTGTGCTTCTCACAAGACAGATTTTGTGGTTGTCGTTTGTCCTTCTGACAGTCCTTGGTTCCTTCCACGGTCTTTGCCAGCACCATAATCCAAATGCACAGATTCCCCTGCAGCCTTCCTTATGCGATGTGCAGCTTTCACATGCTTGGGAGGCTTGTCTTGGGTCATGTCCTCAAAGGAACCTGGCTTCTCAACACTTCGAAGAGGTCTCGTGCAGCAGATTTACCCAGTGCAGTGTGTCCTTTCACCTCTTGACTGCTGCTATCATGTGCACTGATTGTACATTCCAGCAAGATGACATCCTTGACAGCTTCAATCTTTTATCTGTTTATCACGATGCTGCCTATTCGTCTAGTTGTGAGGATTTTGGCTTTGTTTATTTACGCCAAGTTGTGATCCAGAGTGACGACCGCACCCCTTGATCTTCATTAGCAAGTGCTTCCTGTCCTCCTCACTGTCATCAAGCAAGGTTGGGCCATCTGCGTATCGTAGCTTGTTCATAAACTTTCCTCCGACCCTGATGTCGAATTCTTCATATAAGTCAGCTTCTCTGATGACTTCCTCAGCATACAGACCGAATAAGTATGGTGAAAGGATGTAACCTTGATTCACACCTGACTTTATTTATTATTATTATTTTTTACTTGACCTGATTTTAGACCAGGCAGTAGGCCCTTGTTCATTCACACAGCTGTCTCTTGATCCATATGTAAGTTCCACAACGAAGTGTTCTGGAATTCCCATTCTTCTCAAGACTATCTATCATTTGTTATGATCCACACAGTGGAATGCCTTTGCATAGTATTTAAAATCCCGCCCCCCCCCCCAAAGGATATCTTTTTCTGCTCTTCTATGCTTTCAGTGAAGATCCATCTGACATCAGCAAGGATATCCTTTGTTCCATGACCTCTTCTGAATTGAAACCTCTGGAAGCTTCTTGTCAATGTGCTGTGGCAAACATTGTTGAATGATCTTCAGAAAAATTTTACTTTTTTTTTTAACTTTTACTTAATTTTACTTATCATATAATTAATACAATGTTAATGATAAATATTCAATGTTAGCATTGTTATAAGGAACAACAAAGAAGGATGAGCATGGTCTATACACCAATTTTGATGAAGGTGGCCAGGGACAGGGATAGGAAGAGAAAGGGGGGAAGTCTGGGAAGGGGATGGTGGGGGCAGGGAACGGTGATTAATAAGAAAAGCAATCCCTTCAGATTCCATGTGCTTCAAACCTAAAAAAGCCTTTTGAGTGGCTTTAAGAAAATGAGGAAAAGTAAAACTGAAAGGGATTTGGAGTCCTTAGTGACCAAGTTAGTCTCCCACTGAGTTCGCCTTCACGTTGGGCTGCTAACTACAATGTCAACCGCTGGAAAGAACCAGCTTCTCTGTGGGAGAAAGATGAGGCTTTCTAGTCCCCAAAGGCAGTACAGACTTTGAAATTATTTGGGGAACTTCGACCCTGTCCTACAGAGTCTCTCCATGGAGTCCCAGTTGACAGAATGGCAGGGAGCTTGGATCTAACTCGATAACAACACTGAAATCTCTTAAGGCCCCAGTCACATGGTTGCTTTTCCCTCCTGATAGTTGCAAAATTCTAAAGGTATCTGTGAGGACAACAAATCCACATGAGAAACTATTAGGGGTGTTCCAGTTTTTGGAAACAAAGACCCATCTGGTCTTCAGTTAAAATTCCTAGACTGCCTTGAAATAGCAGCCAGGTTAAGGTAGAAGCACACTGAAGTTTACCAAAGATGGGGCAGTGTGCTTTACTGGTACAGTTCTTGCCTTTCCTGTAGGAGATCTGGGCTCAATTCCTGACCAATGCACTTGTTATGTAGCCATTACACTGCGTTTCTTTCTCTCGTCAATCTATTATGTCTAACCGAAGAAAAGATGGTGAAAGTTAATATGATCTTGAGACATAAAGTCTGTAATTTGAACAAAAATTATTAGGTATAGTAATAAACATGATCATATCCTCAGAATCTAAGAGAAAAAATAGACAACAGAAATAATGCACAAGCAATTCAGTATTTAATGTAGTGTCTGCCACAGAGATTTTAATCATGGCCATTGTATGACAGAGGGCTTTGAGTTGACAAAGACTATTTTGCTGCATAATCCTAACACTGGACACAGAACATAGGTTGTCCTCTTAGAACCCAGACAATGACTGAAACAGTAAGGAACCAACAGGTCACAAAGTGTCTTGTGTGGCTTTCACTACCTGTCCTGGAAAGAACCCTAACACCTGATGATCGTGTAGGTAAGACATCTCAGCACAGGTGGAGCTTCCAGGTTGAACTAAGAACAGAGCTCATAATAAGAATAGCTTAGAGCATAGAGATATAAAACTTCCAGGAGTTTGCTGAGGTAGAAAACTTATGCTCAGTGACCATTCATTTATTTAGAACCCCTCAGTGTCAGATGGACAGACTCCTGTCAGTTGGTAGCACAAACCACTGAGTGAAGGGTGCTCCTTCATCAACAATATCATTTGTCACCTTGCAAGTACATCACTAATCCACTGATTCCAGAAGGCTGGAGTCTGTGTCATTGGCCCAGGGACTCTCTAGTTGATCTGAGACCCTCAAGCACATGACTTTCAGATAACTCTAACAATTTTATTCAAGAGAACCGGAAAAGAGAAAGGTAAGAAATTTTAAAAAATAGAAAATGTCAGTGAACTTAAATTTAGAGAAAAGCAAATGGAAGTCTCAGAAATGAAAAAAAATCAGTTGAAATTAAGAACCCAATGGTTGGATTTCATCCAGATTAGATACAAAAGAAGCATGATTAATGAATAAAAGTATGCAACAATTATATAAAAAAGAATGGAGATAGACAAAGAATGTAAAGGCATGGGGGACTTACTGAAAATATGTTTTGCATCTCAGGGTAAGTTAAAATAACTGCTAGTAGTGTTTCAGTTCATATATACACAGGTTCATTCCAAACAGAACTTCCAGAACTATCTCCACCATTGGTGAGTGACCACAGACAAATTTTGTCTGTCATATACTGTACGTACTCATGTAGAAGTTGAGGTTTGCAGTACATTTTTAGTGCAGTTTTTTTTTTTTGTAAAATTTGGTGCCTTGGCTGATATTTGGGTTGGCTTATACTCATGTATATATGGTACTTGTCAGTATCCTTAGGGCAACTTCGAAAATAGAAGTCCAAATTTTAAAAGTGACTTCTGAAGGAATCTGCTGAGTCTTTTAAATTCATGGCAGAGAAGATATGGGCAACTGATTTTTCAAATTCCAAATAGTAACCTTGAGAGATATATTTTCAAAGGACACAGGATGTTCAAGGGAATTCTGCGATTTTAAGAAAATTGAAAGTTGTATGGAGGAGAAAAAGACTGGAAAAGTGATGTCAAAGAAATGTATTTCATCACACCAATGCATCCACAAGTTCTTTGAAGGTAGCAAGGGCTGTCCTATGAAAATGTCGCCAGGAAATATTATCCCATCCTTCATTTACCTTGATGAAACAGAACACAATTTGATTCCCTTGAGGCTCTCCAAACACAAACCTGTAGTTGACATGTTTCCCTTGAAGAGGTCAGGACTCTGTGGGGATAGGTGGAAATGTTTAGAAGTGTATGGAACAGATGAGGGATATGTCGAGAGAAAAATCATTGTATATTTTGATAGTTTTGTTTATTAAGGCTTTCTATAGGCAACTGCTTGGGTAGTGGTTAGGCTGCTAACCGTAAGGTCAGCAATGTGGAACTAGCTGCCCAGCAAGATTCAGATGAACGTTGTGCTCAGAAACATTTAGTCTTGGAAACCCTGTGGTCACTTTCACTCCGCCCTGTTGGGTCGCTATGGGTGGGAATCCGCTTGACGGCCGTATGGTTGAGTTTGAAAGCTTCCTTTGGTTTGAAACATTGTGCACCCATGTCCAATTAGAGTCCAACTGAAGACAACAGAACAGAAAAATATCTACCAGTAAGTCAGATGGATGAGATATACATATGTGCCCTGTGGTCACCCCGAATCAACAGACGCTCTTGTAAGAGTAATTAGTAAGCCCCATTGGGAAATTGGAACAAGAAGAGCAAGGGTCGTGTCTATATAGGAGAAGGGGATTGCACTTCTGGTGATGAGTAAATGGAATGGGGAAAACTGCCATGGAGGAAAACACTTAAGATTACTTCAATAGATCCCAAGGGTAACTATGCCTGATATGATGTTCTTAACAGGACAACTTTGACCTTGTTTCTAACTAGCCCCTGGTGACCCGGGGAATGTGCTATAGATAACTGGGACATTAGACTCTGTCCTTTCCAGAGGTCCATAAGGCCCTTCTTAGAGCACACCAGAAGGACCTGAATTGGAAATTGCGCCAAGTAAACCGGATTGTATTTTACCTTCAACTCACTTATCGCAGAGCTAAGGAACTGAAATACTCCCTTGAACTTAAAGATGAAATATCCTCGTGGAAGAAACAGCAGATTCTCTCTCTCACAGGATCAGGAATTTGGTGGTTTTGGACTTGGGTTTAGTTCAACTGATTGCTTTCAGGGTACCTAACAAATGGTGATCCAAGACCAACATTAACTTGCTGTGTTCATGCTCTCTCTGCTTTCTGTGGCATGTGTTAATCTTCTGGGAATAGTTCTACCTTTGTAAATGAGTTTTCTTGAAAGTATTGCCATAGATCTATGACTTGAGTAAAAATTGTGTAGTCATTTAAGTTTTGAAACTGTACAAGTTAACAATTCATGTATTGTAGTCTAATAAGATGTCATACACATATATAAGTTCATTTTCTCAACAGTGGGTTTTTTGCTGTAAAAATAAACTTTATATTTTCTATGTTAATTTTTTTGTGGCATCACTTCTTGTTTCTAACACACACATACACACACACACAGTCTAAGGAATTTTGGTTCTCCAAATTAGGACAAGGTATAACTAAGAAAATAAAGATATATAGCACACATGCACACACACACGTCTCACATCTAGGTTTTTTATTAAAAATCATTTTATTAGGGGCTTGTACATCATTTTTCACAATACATAAATAAACATACTGTGCCAAGCACCTTCCCGTGTCTGCTGCTGTTATCATTCTCCAAACATCTGCCTTTTCTCTTGAACCCTTAGTATTGGCTTTTCCATCCTTTCCCCTCTTCCCTTGCTCTCCCTTCCCCATCAACCCTTGATACTTTATAAATTATTATTGTTCTGTCAGATCTTACCCTGCCTGACCTCTCTCCCAACCCACTCCGTTGATGCCCATCCTTCAAATAGGAGCTTATGTGTATATCCTTCCATTTGGTTCTGTCAACAGTGTTTTAAATTCTATACCATTGATTAAAACAATGCTATCAATATAATGACCTTATATTATATATGATATGTGTGTATACATCAATATATAGATCTCTCTCTCCATATATATAATATCAATCAGAATCTGAGAATGTGACAACGCCTGTTCAGTGAATTCTAGCAGCTATAGTCAGGCTTGTTATTAGATCTCCCTTAAGACCTATTTTAAATTTTTTGTTGCTTTAGAAATATTCTGGTCGTCTCCGTTTTATTTGATCATTGGTGTGGGTCATTTTAAAATTTTTGTCTTTGTTTTGTGTGTTTTTCTGTATAAGGGACTCAGGATGGATCTAGGAAGACAGCAACTGGATTCATAATCACGTGGGGTCAGAGAAGGGATGGTCAGAAGTGGGGGGGGGGAGTCAGGTGGAATGGGCATATGAAAGTAGGAAATGTTTCAAGAATGATTGTAATGATGATTGCACAACCTTAATATAATTGAATAACTGATTTGTATGTGATGTTAATTATAGCTTAATAAAACTATTAAAAAACAAAAACCCTTCTTATAAATACATGCAAACAAAAAAAGATGATTTTGCATGTAGAATTACAAATATGAAGAAAGAAATAAGAAGCATCTCATGCAATTTCTGCTGGAGAATAGAAAGATAAAGAATACTTCCCAGCTCATTTTATGGGGAAATAAAATCTTGGTCTCTAAACTGACAAGTGCATCAAAAGAAATTAAATTACAAATCAACATTTTTTATCAGCTTAGATATAAAATTCTTAAACAAAACATTAGCCGATTGAATTTGACACATGACAAAGAGATCACACACCACAACTTTATTCCAGAAAAGCAAATGTTTGTAATAAACAAAAGTCAGTAAATGTAATTCACCATATCAATAGGTACAGGAAAGCTTTTGATAATATTTATCACTGACTTACCATAACACTTTAACAAAATAGGCATAGACGTTAACTTCCTTAATTTGATAAAGATTATCCAGAACCTAAACTAAATCAAACAAAAATTCCTACTGATATAAGCATCATAATTGATGGTGAAACATTTCCTGTGAGACAGAGAATGAGACATTAATTTTATTGGACATTGAATTGAAGATTTTAGTTGGCACCTTAATGGGAAGTAAAACAAATATAAAATATGTTGATCAGAAAGGAAGAAATGAAACACCTATATTACTCATACATGACATAATTTGGTCAAAAATTTAAAGGCACTAGGACAAATACCTAATTTGTAAATGAATTTAGCAAGATTGTAGGATAAAATAAAATAATTAGAATTAATAAGTGAATTCGACATGGTATCTGGGTAAAAGATTATTTGCTACATTGATTTTATTTCTACATACCAGCAATAAATAGCTAGAAAATGGCATTTAAAAAATGATGCCATTTAAAATGGCAATAGGAAACATCAAATCACTAAGAATACATTTAGCGAAATGTGTAGAAATAAAATTCGCTTTCTATACTCAAAACTACAATTCACTATTAGTAGAAAGTGAAACACCAAGAGCAATGGAGGAATATTTCATGGGTGTGGATGGTCTATTGGAAGACTCAACAATATAAATATATATATCTGTTCTTCTCAAAATAAGTCATACACTTATGTGTTACAGTCAATACTCAGTATTTTTAGTGGCAATTAACAAACTGATTCTAGCATTTATTTGTAAATAAAAAAGATCTCATTCAATACTATACTGTCACTGAGTTGATTTCAAGGGACCTTATTGGACAGGGCATAACTGCCTCTGTAATGGAAAGCCCAGTCTTTATTCTGAGAGTGGCTGGTAGTTTTTTTTTTTTTTTTTTGGTTGGCAGTTTTGAACTTTTGATCTTTATGTTAGCAGTGGAACTCGTAGCCACTAATTATCTTGAAGAAGAATCCTAAAGAGAAAGGTTTTTACTACAGATGGAAGACCTATTTTAAAATTAGAGTGATGAAAGAGCACATGATGGAATAGGCATTTTAAAAGGAGGGTATCAATTCTCTATTAAAGTGAAAGGAAAGTTGGACTATGTCAAAGGTGCAAATTTCTGTACATCAAAGGACACCATTAAGAAAGAATGAAGGGCCAGCCAAGTCACAGAGTAGAAAAGGACATTTTCACTACATATCAAAACACACCTGTTTCCCATACAAAAGACTGGGATCCAGATCATATAAAGCATTCTTACGAATCAATTTTTTAAAGAGTGGAGGTTTGAAGAATGGGTGAAAGACTTGAACAGACTCCAACGAACATCTATCTTCAAAGGCCTCCTAAACATACACACAATAGATTAAGTTTTAGAGAAATGCAATGGAGAACTCACTTCAATATACTCAATCCTCACCAGAGTCGGACAACAGAACTGGAAAATAACTCCAAGTCTTGTTCAAAATGTAGAGCAAATGGAGTTTTCATACATTGGAAGTGGAGTGTAAATTGGCATGCCTTTTTTGAAAACTCTTTGGTAGTGCCACCTAAAGCAGAAAACACCCATATCCTATAATCCAACATGAAGACAACTCAGCTCAGCTCAGCTCACTGACATCGAGTCTATTCTGATGCTGCTGTGTGGCCCTAGTGTATGTATGAAGCTGAAAGGCGCACATATGTGTATTCACTAAATTGCATGTACAAGCCTGCTCTGCACAGAAATAGTCATCAGAGCCCCAAATGAAGGCAACTCAAATATTCAACAACTTCAATGGATAAATGCCCAGGATAAGTTCAGATGCATTGCTACAAAATCAGTTAAGCCATTATTAAATAAACATATCAAAATGTGAAGCTATTGCTTCTCGATCTAGCCTCCATGTAGTCCCATAGACCTCTCCATTGCTAACCAGTCCGCAAAGAATTCTCTGCGTATTTGACACCCTGTCAAAAAGGCAGTTGTGGAATTCTCCTGGAACACTTGCTTTCTAATGTTTCCTGACTTTGGGGAACAGAATTCTAAGGGGCAAGACCACGGTGCAGGGTAGTTGGAATAAAGTCCCCCCCCCCCCAAATTTTCATGGGTCAACAGTTACATTGTGGTGATAGGAAAACAAGAAGAATCCTTGGTACAACTTTCCTGACATTGTGTTCACTGATGTAACTGATTTCATTTTCTTTTTTTGGGGGGTGGTGATGCATCACTGCCCTCTGGTGGTCGTGGGAGCTACCTAGCACTGCTCCTGAGAGCTGCCGCTGGATTTGAATTGCCCAGCCCACGGGCCGCAGTCCCGCACTCAACCACTTACGCCACTGGGGCTCAGTCCATGATTCCATTTTCTTAAAGCATCATAAAAAGTCCCACTATTTTGTGTTCTCTGAGAAAATCTACTAAGATTACTCTTTTGGATGCCCCTTAAAGTCATCAGAACCTTCTGAGTTAACCTCCCTGCCTTCTAGTTATCTGGCTGGGGAGATCATCTCAAAGACCACTAATTTTGATATTGGTCTGACAGAGTTTCCCAGAAACTACTGTCTTGGATTGTGTCTTTGTTAAGAAGACTCCTTTCCTAAAACTAAAGCAAGTGTATTACCGAAAGATGTTGTCTGCAGTCATTCACTGGTCGCAGAGACATGTGTAAACACTTTTGTTTGGAATCAACCTATGTATGAATTGGAACCCCAGGTGTGATGCTTTCTGGCTTACCTTGGTAATTAGAACACAGCAGTAGTCCACACAATGGAGTGTTGAATATGAATGACAATGAGTAAACTAAAACCCTGCTTAGCAGTATGGGTGAATCGGAGACAAACAATATTAAAATAAGTCACAAAAGACAATCGTGTGTGATTCCATTCATGCACAATTTAAAAACAGGCGTAGCTAAGCTATGGTTTCAGCAGTGACTGAAGGGGTTCATGAGAGGAGTTGTTTGGTCGGAGAATTGTTCTATATCCCGACTGGACTACTGGGTACATGGATGCTTTCACCTTTGTTCATATGTCTAACTTAATAAGAACTCAAAAATAATAGGAAACAAAAGAGCATGCCGCTAAATTCAAATGTTTTCCAGGTCTCCAGAAGGCACTGGAAGCAAGGAGAGGACAGTTGCTTGTGGGGAGACACAAAGCTGTCAGCTTGCTGCTGTGAATCCTGGAGTTACTGGCTCCTGTTTAGATCAGAGCTCAGTAAAAATCTCTTGAGCGAGAATTCGCAATGTGTGCACATGTTTATTTACATGTGTTGTCATTCTGAACATTATAAAACATAGATTTAGTACTTTATAGCACCCTATGTCCATGTTTTACACATGGCAAACACAACATGAATGAATAAACAATGAGATAAAGTAAACTATACAATTAAGTTCCTTTTTTTCAATGCTGTTGGATCCTATGAATTTTTGCTCCTTCAGGAAAAAAAGAAAAGCACAAGAGAGATGTGACTCAAAAGTCAGATACAATTAGGTCATCACTGCTTTTACCGCGTGTTGTATCAGACAATGAGCTTATGCTATGAATAAAAGAATTCAGCTCAGCCATTTTCTTATTTCCTTGTGCTTGTATTATTTATGCTATCTTCAATCTACAGTTTCTGTGGAAGAACCTTTGAAAGCCATTTGTCCATTTTGCAAAGGGTTGTTTAGTTCAAACTAGATAATATAAACCATAAATTCATTTAACCAGACACATGAAATACACTGTAATTTATGGAGATACTTGAAAGTGCCTCTCTGGGGAGCTCCTATTCTTCCTGCAGCGACACATGACATCTGACCAGTGTCAATTCGCACCCGTGATACAGCTAAAGTAATTTGTGTCTTACACTTAGGATAGCAAGATTCTAGAGAATTTCTTTCCAACCCAGTGGATTGTCTTAAGGCACCTGAAATGCATGCACTCCACTTGGAGATACTTGGAAGATAAATGAAGTTCTGGACTCTTCCTCACCAATCAAGACCAGAAGTCAGTGCAATTATAGCTGAGATCATAAGGAAGTGGAAGGAGTTTGATAGTTCCCGTGTGAGCGCTTCTGCACCCAGTCCATAAATTAGCAAGGATCATTGAACCGTGCAATACCTTTTACAATACAACTGCACAAGATGGTAAGGAAGGTCCTCAAGAAACACCCTTTTTTCTTAAGATTTTAGAGAAAGGACAATCCATGTTTATTAGATAATAGTTTTGCCTCTACTTCATTGTGTTCCCTCACCAGATTTCTTTTGCGGCATGCCACTTCCCTTGTGCCATTCACCTACAAAATGAAGAATTGACATAAATTATTATGGAGGCCCCTTCCAGGTGTCATAAGTAAATTTGAAGTTCTGTAGGCATTCTGTGCTTGTAGTACACCTTCACTTTAAAACCAACACCCTTGGTATGATGTTTGTAAGGTTTATCTGCTTTGGAATGCCTAGCCCAGAGACTAATCACCCAAAGACTGAAGTGGCTACCAGGAGCAAAAAGAGGGCTGAACAAAGGGATTCAATGCTTAGCGGTCACTAAGCTTCTCTTAAAAGTGATGGAAAATGTTGGAAATTGGTAGCAGAGGGTGACAATTAGTTAATGCCACAAAATTGTATTGAAATGGCATATATATATATGTATATATGGAAAAAATCTTGAGTCTTAGTCATTCCTTCTAACTAAATAAAGTGATTACATTTATGATCAATATCTAGACATAGACACTTGCCTTTTTTAACTTCTTTGACAAGAGTCATACCTCTCTCTCTCCTTCTCAGTGTAGAGTTAGACACTTCATTGACAGACTTCCCCCTACAAACCTCATGCCTTTAGACAAGTCGGACAGTTAGTGCTCCTAAGAAACCAAGAGAATCCAGGGGTATTGCAGGTCAAGGCCATGGCGGTTTTGTTGTTGATGTTTAATATTCATGGAGAGCCCGACGCTGTGTGGGAAGATTGCACAGGGCTTGCTCACATAATGCCCAAGTTTTAACTGAAGAAAATACCTTGCTTTCTCAGTCACCAAAGATTTTCTCAAAGAAACACGCTACCTTACTTGAATTTATAAAAACCTGATTAGCGTTGACTCCATTTATATTCTGGTAACTATTTTCAAATAAAACATCTGGTGTCCAGATAGGATGGCACTAAATCACATGTGTACCCGAGAAACGCAAAGAATGTGAAGCACCAAATAGCTTGTTTGATCAATGAGAATGAGCCAAGGTAGATAATTGGATTCTCTGCTTGTCTCTCTACTACCTAAAAAGACTGCTTAGGTAAGTTACTGAAAGACATATGTGAGGAAAAGTGTTGATGATGATAAAACTTTTAGGATAGAGTATTTCAATCAACCTCTTCTTTTAAACCAAGTTATGCAGTAAAAGAAGAGGAATACATTTGGAAAAGTATTAAAAGAATATTTTAATCTACTGCATCATATTCTGGAACACCAGGCAGGTAAAATTGGTGGTGGAGAAGTAGGGAAGAATTTTGAGTGTAACGCGCTGGTTGATTTGTTAAACCTCTGTTCGGGAATAACCTTCGATTCCACTTCTGGGAAATGTGTAAACAAAAACCTCATTGCTATGAAATCATTTCAAACTCATAGTGACTCTGTAGGAAAAGAGTAGAACTGTTCCTTTGGGTTTCTGAGACTTTTACATTTTGACAAGAGCAGACAGCTTTTTCTTTCACTCAGGGGTGGACTCAAACCGCTGACCTTGTGGTTAGCAGTTCAATATGTAGATCACCAGGGATCTTTGGGAAAGGAGTGAAGGAGTGACTATTTCTCCTGGCTGTGGATTTGCTTATAGGCAACAGAAGGAGACGATTCTAAGCAATTTTCAAACTTCTTTCTTCATCAAGGGCAATGTGGTGGTTGAGATAGATGAGAGTAGGGAGCAGGCAGTAATTGTGTCTCTCCCAGTGTGTGTTAGTCTGGACAGATTAAAGAAACAAATTCATAAACACCCATATAGATATAAGGGAGAGGTTTATATACAAGAGAAATAGAACATTGAGAAAGCATCCCAACCCAGTCCAGTCCAAGGTCATAAGTCTGATATTAGCTCATATGCCCGATATCAGTCTATAAAGTCTCCTTCTGACTCACAAAGCATGTACAATGATACCAGGACAATCACAGGCCAGTGGGTGCAGAGTCTTGTGTATCCAGTGGCAGTAGAAGCATCCGGGTACTGGCAGGGATCTCCCCATGGTTCCTTGTTTCCAGGGCTCAGGGTCCATCAGTAGTATCCATTGGCGGGAGAAACATCTCAGCATTGGCAGGAGTCTCCATGTGACTTCTCCAGCCCCAGAGGTTTGGTTTCATCTGGGTAAGCCTATGTGGCTTTTCCTCTGGCTCCTCTAGTCTCCAGGAATCAGGAATCAATCAGCATGCTGTCATCTCTTCTTGTCAGTAGTTTGTCTCCAAGGAACAGAGTCAATGATCTCTCACCTCCAATTAGGAAATACTGCGAGACTTCCCAGAATTCTCAGAAGAAAGCCATGCCCACACAGAGCCCTTATTGACTATCTAAAGATGCTAGGCTCCACCCCTACACTCCAGTCATGAAATTGACATCAAGTACATGAGCACCACACAGTCATTGCTTTATATACAAGACTTTAAGGTTTTCTTTAAGGTTGTAAAGATCAACTTTGGAGTTGGTGTGGGAATTATTCTTACTAGCAGGCAATGAGTAGAATGCTGTATTTGAACACAGGCCTGGTGTCATTGTAACACCATGGATTGAAATGCTTAAGGACTTTCCAAATACTCTATGTTTTCTCATGTGTCATTTAAATTTTGTTGTTGTTTTTTTAACTTTGAAGGCAGTGCTTTCCTCTATTTTATGATTGCTTCCTAATCCTGCCCTCTTTCTTGACATAGCTAAGTACTTTTCTTGTGGATCTAATTGTGGGCTGTTATCTTTCATCAACATGGGCAGGAATAATTCCTGTCATCCCAGGAATGTTAAAATGATGACTCAACCATGCAATCAGCTCTCTTTTCCAAGTAGACTATCTTTTCCCTGAATGTGGAGGGAGAGAATCTACTCTCCCTCTGATGTCCTTTTTATTCAACTCTTTTTTCATCAGCAGAGGGAAGAATATAATGCTATTCTTGGCTTTGGGATATTCTCTCACCTTCACCAGTTCACATATCAGATTTTAGGCAGCTGAAGAGTCTACTCTTGAGAACCCTGGCCCTAGGAGTTCATTTATTCAAAACCCACCCATTGGAGTGTTTAATTAGTTTATTGTCCTTCTCTTGAAGTAAGGCATGGTACACCACCTAGGATTGTACTTGACTTCTAGCATCCAGTGCAATCACAATGACTTAAAAAGAGCAAGAACTAATTAATTAACTAATTAATTTATTTATTTTACAGGAATGAAGTTTTGAGACAGGCAGTCCTAGTGAAACTTCTGGGACAGATAGAGTGACTACACGAAGTTATCTGGGGTCAGGAATCATTCTACTATAATTTCTTGGCCTTTTGACTAAGATCAAGTGTAGTAATCATTCTACTTTAATATATTTTTTCAATATTAGACCTTGTTTCCATCCTCAGAGTTACAATATGAGGGGGTACCCCCCTCCAAATAAAAACCAGAAAAAAGTTTTGCTAGGAGAAGCTTTCATAGTATGTATTTTTCCCATTAAGAGAGTACTGAACAACTTGCTCTGAGTTAGTGCACCCAGTGGCAGTGCCTGGGAAGGTTCTCTCTGGTCACAGTGAATTTTTTTGTGAAGGCAATTTTGCTCAAACCTTGTTTTTTTGTGATAGCCAATTTTAGAGAACAATGTGTGACTGTGAATTTTGTTGCCTGCTTAGAGAAAATGCCATAGAAAGTGTTGAGATGTTGAACACAGCTTGTGAGGACAGTGCTATGTGAAAAACTCAAGTGGACAAGTGTATTTTCTAATTTCAAAAAAGGTGAAATGTCAATTGATCACAAACCTCATTCTGGATGTCCTGTCAACTTCCCAAATGGATGAAAATGTTGACAAAATTTGTGACCAATGACAGACCACTGAAGAGATGGGGAAGTTACCTAGAATATCTTGAAGTTCAGCTCAGTGAATTAAAAAAAATCATTTTATTGGGGGCTCATACAACTCTTATCACAATCAATACATATATCTATTGTTTGCAAAGCTCTTTAGATATCCCCTCCCTCCCCACCCCTGCCCATGAACCTTTGATAATTTATAAATTATTTTGTCATATCGTACACTGTCCAATGTCTCCCTTCACCCTTCCCCCGCTTCCCTATTGCTCGTACTGCAGGGAGGAGGTTATATGTAGATCCTTGTAATTGGTTCCCTCTTTCTACTCCACCTTCCCGGTATCGCCACTCTCATCACCAGTTCTGAAGGGATCATCTGCCCTGGATTCCCCAGGTTTCCAGTTGTCTCTACCAGTGTACATCCCCTCGTCTAGCTGGATTTGTTAGGTAGAATTGTGATCATGATGGGGGTGGAGTGGGGAGGGGGGGAGAAGCATTTAAGAACCAGAGGAAAGTTGCATATTCCATTGTTGCTACAGGGTAACTTGACTGGCTCGTCTCCTCCCCATGACCCTTCTGTAAGGGCATGTCTCAGTTCAGTGAATTTTAATGGAAGATTTGGGAAGGAGAAGGATCACTGTGGAATTTGTGCCTTGGGTTTTGACTGACTGGGAAAAAGAGCATCAAGGGGAAACATGCCATGCTTTGAAAGACCAAGTCCAAAGTGATCCAGACTTTTTTCCGCCCAAGGTCATTACTGGTGATGAGACATGACTCTGAAAGCAAATATCAACCAAGCCTGTGGAATAGACCACCATCACCTTGCCCCACAAAAATCCTTCTAGTGAAACCAAAGATCAGGATGATGCTCATTTGCCTTTTTGATGTGAGGGGATAGTGTATTTGGAGTTAATTCCACTGTTAATCAAGCTTTTCATTAAGAGGTTCCGAAGAGATTGCTTAATGGTGTGCAACAAAAAAGGGCTGACTTGTGGCAAACAGGGTACTGGTTTTGCCACTACACCAATGGACCTCCTCATGCAGCCATCTCAGTGTGCCAGGTTTGGGCAAAAAGCAGCACGCCGCTCTTGCTCCACACACCTTACTCACCTGACCTCACTCCATTCGACTTCTTTTTGTTTCCCCAAATGAAGAGGAACAAGAAAAGACAGACTTTTGACAACTTAGAAGTGCTGAAGAAGAAAAAAAATGAGGGAGGTGCTGTCAGCCATTCAAATAGATGAATTTGAAAAATGTTTCCAAGAATGAAAGTGCAGATTTGTCAAATGTATTAAGTGTAATGGAGAGTACTTTGAAGGTGATAAGGTTGTTTTATGAAAAAAATTTTTAAATACATAGCTTTGAAAAAAGTCTGTTTAGGGATGCACTCCTTCATACTATTACTGGCAAAGCAGTTATTATGTACATGCAGCAGATAGATAGATGGGGGAAAGGTACAGACACTATGTCTGCTGTCTGATTAAGGATTCTCCCTGGAAAGTATATCTGACATCTTCTGCTGCTGTCTTCTGTCTAGAACTTAAATGCAGGGGCTCTGCAAGCAGCAAGCAAAGCTGGGAAATGCCCTTTTTAAACTTGGGAATTTTGCTGCTCAGAGTAAACTCCTTGTAACCAGGTTTTGTATGTAGAAAAGAAGAGAAAATGGATAATGTGAGGATAACTGATAGTCTTAGACTTTGAAGTTTGGGTGATTTCAGTAATCCACCCCCTTTCATTTCCCTTCTTCCTCTGCATCCACAAAAGGGACAGGAAATGTGCCAATGGCAGACTTTCCATTTTCTAGAAACGAAGAAGTTAGGCATTTCTTTCTGATGTTGAATCAGACTCTCTTTGCTCACATAACCGTTCAGCAGACAAATGATAATATTGGAATGTGAGTACTTCTCTCTGTAACACCACCAAATTTAATAATCTCCAAGTTTTGTGCTTATTCCTTCATTTACTCAAGATATGGAAAAGATCACATTGCCACTGAACTGCAATGATTTTATGGGCTCCAATCCTTTCAATATTAAAGAAATCTTTTATATCAATAAAAAGTTATATCCTTTGGTGCTAAAAGCAGTAGCTTTTTTGATGCGCTTATCCGGTTCATCTGTAATATGAAATGATAATGAAATATGCAACCTTGAAAAAACAGTTTTTGCTTGGAAAGTGTTAGTTGAAAATGGATTTGAGAATGCTTTACTGAAAAGATTATTGCCTCCATTTTTATGTTTCTAGAGATGAGGCAACACTGGGTAGCTAATTTGTTCCCAGGCAGAGAGTTGTCAATGGTAGAACCAAGAAACACTCAGAATTCTGGAGTCCTGGCCACCTAAGGGGAGAATTCAGGCAGGTAATGACCGCCACCTCTACCTGACCTACAGGCAGGTAATGTATATCAAAACAAATAAACCACCAAACTTACTGCCGTTGAGTTGACGCCAGTAATTCATTGTAACCTTATAGGACAAGGATTCAACTGCCACTGGGGGTTTCTAAGATGAACTCTTGTCAGGGGTAGAAAGCCTCATCTTTTTCATGAGGAGCAGCTGGTGGTTTTGAACTGCTAACTTTGTGTGGTTAGCAGCTCAACAGATTATAAATAAATAAAGCCAATATACTGTGAAATGTACATGAGATGCATGATTGTTGCCTCAGGCATCAAAGCTATTACATGCAAGTAGGAAAAACAATGAAGGCTTTAAAAAGTAATCACCTTTAGAATTAGTCAGTAGGCATCAAAGACACTAAGAACCTGGTTTGTTCAGTCACATATTCTATTAGAGGACACTTTTAGCCTCTCTCACTGGGGACCAGGCTACAATAATGCTCGTGTTGGCTACAATTGCATGGACAAGATGCATTCTTTCCTGTGGATGACACCATCAAAGTGGGCAACACAGACGTGTGAACAGATAACGGCAAATCAATTCCCCAAATTACGTAGTGTAGCTCTGAGCATTTCCGAGCGAAGGAGTGCACAGGAGGAAATAGCAACTCACTCGATGGAGCACTCTGGTCAGCAACGAGGAGCAGGCGAAGGGGGAAAGGGGTGGAAAAGCTCTCTGAACATTGGGGTAGAATGATCAGGGCATCGAGGAGCTCAGGAAGGGCCCTGGTGGCGCTGTTGGAGGCATGCCAGGCCTGACCATCACAGTCAGTACTTACACTCTTTGGGAGAAAGAAAGGGGAGGACACCTGCTCCCTCTCCAATTTACAGTCTCAGAAACTCCGTTCACGGTCAGGATGAGACAGCATGGACTGGATGGCAGTTGGATTTTTGGAAGGGATCAAGGAATTACAACCTTCATTCTTACAGAATCCTAAATTCGCTGATAAAACCTGAGCCTGTAGGTGATTGACATAAAACGCTCAGCTTTCTAAATGTGCAATAAAATAGACTTACCCTATACCTCATAAAATAATTAGACTTTCTTCTTTAGCCCAGAGCACTGACCAACTAGACTTCCTCTTATGGGGGCTGGCCCTTGAACGTAGAGTTTTGGGGTAAATCAGATGTGTTTTCTGCAGGCAAACTGGATCCAAAAATACAGTGAAAAGGATGAGCTACATATACCATACTTAAGAGAGAGATCCCTAGCTCTTCCCAGAGAAAGTTAGAGCCCAGGGCCCTTGAGGCGAGAGTTGTATTAGTGAACCTTTCCATGTGCAAAAAGCACAATTAGTAGTGGGGAAAAATGTGTGTGAACAACACTGACTATAACAGAAGGCATCTGATAGACCTCAAAAAGAAGAGAGAGGATGTTTTCTCAGTATGGAAAATGTCAAACATGCACAAAAGTAGAAAAAATGTATAATCAATCGCATAGTTTCCATCACGTGGTTTCAACACTGATCGACAGTTTGCCCTGCTCCGTGGAGGGGTCTGGGTGGGCAGTGGGTTCTGGGTTGGGCTGTTCACCACAAGGCCAGCAGTGGGAACCCCCCTGCCCCTCTAGGGAAGAGCCTCGGGACTCTGCACCGTGAGTCTAGCTTCACAAACCCACAGGGTTTCTCAGCTAACCATGAGAGAGAACTGACTGACTGGAAGCGAGGTTTCCGGCTGGCTGGCGGGGTGCTTGCTTTGGTTGTTGTCAGTGCCACTGAGAGACTTTTCACTCATAGCGACCCTGCATGACAGAAGAAACTAACCCAGCGAGTTTTCTTGCTTGTAATCCAGATGGAAACAGATCGCCAGGTCTTGGTCCTGTGTAAAGTTGCTGAGTGGGGTTGAACCGCTAACCGTTGGGTCAGCAGCCAAGCGCTTACCTCTTTGTGCCCCAAGGCTCCTTTGATTTGCCACAGATGAGAATTTTCATGTTTTAATTATTGGAAAAGTGAAGAAGAGGCATCCGAATGAACATACAGTTTGTTATTCTGAGGACACTTATGCTATGGAGATGCAGACCTGGTTTAGCTCAAGGACAAGCCCGGGTACGCCTTCAGAGTGTCCCACCTCTGACTTATTTACTACTACCTTTCATTTCTCATTACCCTTCTTTCCCATCCACGGCCACCGAAAGAACTCCTCTACAGCGACAACAGGTGACATCGATTGCCCTGTGATAGCAAAAACACTGCTCTATGGAAGAAGAACCGTGACATGAATGGAGTCGGCAGTGCCAGGCACACAATGCTTATGAAAGTTTCCCAGTCCTGGCCTCAGGGGAGGTATCCATGTTTATTTTGTTTCTCTGGCATAAAGGAGTCATGGGTTCATGGAGTTGAGAGGGAAATTGACTTCCAAAGCAGTCTTAAAAAACCTTCTATTGAAAATATTTTAAAATGGAATATCCATTTTATCCAATATCCACTGGGTAAGGCTAGTACTTGTGACCTCCGTTCTGTAAAAGGACTCTATTCCATGATTAAGACCTTTTCTGGTAACTCCCTCCTCCCCTCCCATCCGTTGGAGTTTTCTCTTCCAGAACAACACAGAACACTCTGACAACCCCATCAAATATTTGCTAACCCTTCAAATATTTGAAGGCTGTTAACATTTCTTCCCTTGGCCTTATCTTCTTTGTTTGGAACATGAAATGCTTTCAGTGATTTCTATTTTGGGATACGCTTCAGAATCATCAGCATGCTGGGTTCCCCATTCTGGATGCACTCTGGGTGATCAATGTAGATCTGAAAATGAGATGCCGGAAACAGAACGTGATTTATTCTACAAATACACATGGAGCCTTTTAAAGCATCGTGTCACGGATACATTAATAAGTGAAGCAACATCCCTGCATTGAGGTATTGGAGAGCAGGGTTGCAAACTTTGGCCCCAAATATTTCTTCTCTTTTAATTTAATTTCTTCTTCTCTATTCTTTTCACATTTTTGAATGTCCAGCTACTGGAAGCTTTTCTGAATCTACTCAGGAAAGGAATTAACCCTCTTAGATTGATATTTTTTAGTATAATTGATAGATTTATTCAGTTCTAACCATTAGTAAAATGCTGAAGATGGTTGACTGTGATCTTCCTCTTCAAATATTCCTACAAATGGGCACAACCGATAAAGGAAGACCTCCTGGTATGCATCTGTTAAAACATACAAGCAATAATACACTGCTTCACCCTGGTTGTCTTGTCTTTTTGACTGGCATTGGTTGCCAATTGAATTTGCCAGCTGGATTTATTTACTCACATCTTCAATCATTTCAGGTCATGAGAGAAAAACAAGGAGTAGACTCTTGTCCTGTAGTAAATTAGAAAAGTGTATGAACTATACCAAACAATTATTCAGA
Source organism: Nesogale talazaci (assembly GCA_004026705.1). Lineage (NCBI taxonomy): Eukaryota > Metazoa > Chordata > Mammalia > Afrosoricida > Tenrecidae > Nesogale > Nesogale talazaci. The sequence continues at coordinate 167,939 of PVJH01002117.1, forward strand.
CAATGGGCAGCACAAGACTGTGTGGTCTTTCAGAAGAGGGAAAGGAGGAGGTTAAGTGCTACCGTCTCTCCACTTTCTGCCTGGAAACAGCTTCCAGACCTCAGACCCAGCAACGGGGACCCAGACAGAGTCTGGTAGACTTAGGAGATTGAGAAAATGGAAATCAGAATTTGAGAAGGCGGAGATGCTGTTATTTGAAGAGCAGAGCTTTAGATAGAAGGGAGTCACTTAGAACCAGCACTCAAGTCCTCTTGAAGGCCCACCCCCTCATCTCCCACTGCCCTAAAATCTCCCCAAGATCTTTGTTGAATACTGGCTACTTGTGAGTGGACTCTATCACCATAAAGTCGAGCAAGGAACAATGAAGGATTTGAGACCTAAAAATGTTTAGTGGTCACAGATGATGGGAAGACAGCTGAACTCCATCCATGCAGTGAGTGGAGAGCCTTCAGGATTACTTGTGATATGCAGTGCAGAGTGCAGAGGAATCCCCATTGCCGTAGCAGTAATATTGAATTCATGGAGTAAAAACTACTGAAGACTTATCCAAGGAAAGCTGAAGAGAGGCTGAAGAGAGGCTTCTGTTAGAAGCAGCTGCTAAAACAAAGCCTTGGAATCCTTAAAGGAACACAGCAAAAACTTCTTCATATTGTAGGCAGCAATATGAGAATCTACCATGGCAAGCACCCAATCAACGCAGATTTACTAACCATCCAGAAAATATGGTCTGCATGAGAAGGAGAAAACCAGCCAATAGAAACAGCGGATCAGAAATTATAGAGAAAATGGAAAGAGCAGACGAACTGTTAAAATAGCTTTTGTGACTCTGCTAACCAATTTAACAGAAAGCACGGACAGTAAAGATCATAAGTACAAAGTACAAGTAAGATTAGAGAGAACATCTAGAGGTAAAAATTATAATATAAGAGATGAACACTTCTCCAGTTAGAACTATCAGAGATCAGTGCATATGAAAATATAATACTAGAATCAATCCAAATGGAAGAAAGAGAGAAAATTACTTCAGTAAGTAGAGCCTTTGTGATTGGTGGGACAATATCAGCTCATCAAATCTTTGAGAAATTTAAAGAATTGATTGATGGCTTTTCAAACTTGGTAAAAGCTAAGTTCACAAATATAACTAGTTATGCCAAAGTAGTTTACACCAATGAACCTGTATTCATTCATACACAGGGCATATCAAGATCAAATTGCTACAAACCAATGGAAAATATTTTTTAAATCTATAGAAAAAAGGCACACTTCATACAAAGAGAAAATTTTCAAAATATATTGCATCCTTCCCTAAAAATATAAAGCCTGCAAACTCAAAGTAATAGAATAACATCTCTCAACATATATTTGTGTATGCCAAGACAATATCCTTAAACTTAAAAGTAAAATGAAAACTTCCTAAAACAAGGAAAAGCTCAGCTATTTTATTGCTTCAAGACCTGCATTTTAAGAACTATTAAAGAAAGTTCTTTAGACAGAAGAGACCAATACAAGATTAGAAAGCAAAACAAAATGAAGAACCTAAATGTAAACAGAAAGACGTTTCCTGCTCACTTTTATGTCATTTTGAAAGATAAGGCAAAGATGATACTAATAATCTATTGTGAGATTATAACATGTGTAAGTAAAATCTATGACGATAGTAATACAAAACGATATACTTTCCTACTGTTCTCCCAAACAAACGTATTTCCACTAAGTGAATTCTGACTCATAGGCACCCTTTAGAGGATTTCCAAGGCTGTAAATCTTTATCAAATCAGACAGCCTCATTTTTTCCCCATGAAGTAGCTAGTGGTTTCGAACTGCTGATCTTGCAGTGAGCAACCCAGTTCCTAACCATCACTGTTGCCAAAAGGAGAGATGTGGCAAACCCCAGGTAAAAGGGTTCATAACAGACTAGTAAACATGAGCAAACCCGTGTTTACCTTGCCTACTGGGGACTCTCTCCCCACCAGGGCTTGGACATTTGGAAAGAGCCTTTTTGGGGTGTGTTGAAAGATGCTGAGGGAGAGATATGTACATGGCTATGCCTACAAGTAGAATCTTTGAGAGGTGGAAAGATGCTGGGAAATTATTCACTGCAGAGTAGTCTAAGGTAAATACAAGTAACCCAGTGCTCACTTGTGTACTGAGTAAGCCAAGATGGTGTGGCTAATAACATGATAATAGCAAAAGCTACCATGCCTGAATCTCTAAGCACTTTCGTGGTGCAGTGTGTGATGTGCTGGACTGCTAACCAAGAAGTCAGAAGTTCCACCCCACCCTCTGCTCCTTGGGAGAAAGATGAGGCTTTCTGTTCCTGTAGAGATTTATAGCCTTGGAAACCCAGTTTTGGGTGGGTCTCGAGGCATCAGAAGGCAGTGATGACCATGGGCTTGATTTTGGCTGTGTTCGATTTAGCTGCCTCTGACTCCAGCTTGAGACACAGGTGTGGTTGTTGGTGTGAGGGGCCATCGAATCAACCCCGACTCACAGTGACCCAGTGCACAGCAGATCCAAACACTGGTCCTTCTCCCCTCTCATGTATGTTGCTGGGCTTGAGCCCATGCTTACCCTCCCTGGGCCCGTTTGTCTCACCGAGGACCTTTCTCTCTGTTTTACTACCCCTCTACCGTGCTAAGCATGATGTTCTTTGACAGTGACTGGTTTCCCTGATCTAGGCACCATCATCCCCATCATCCACAGGAGAAAAACGGACCCTTGGTTGTTTACCCAGAATCAGTACATTGTGGTGGTAAAGGTTTGACCAAAGGTTTTTGTGTCTCTACGTTTCATCTTTGTGTTTCAGTGACTGCAACTTATGCCTCCCTGCAGCCCGCATCATGCTGGGAACCAAAGAGGCACTTGGGAAATATTTGTTGAACCAATGCAGTTAGTCATCAGTGGTTGGATTTTAAACAGGGACTCTGGCAGATGCATCTCTGACCCACAGGGATGCATCTTATTTTTTTTGAATAACAAATACTCTTCAGGCCCTGGGTAGAACAGAAAACATTTCCCCCTCCTCTCAAATCACATACACAACTGGGGTCACAGCCTCTTCTACCTAGACCAAGTTCTGAGCCTGCTGATAATATGACTGCAAACCATCTGTCTTGTAAGGTTCGATCTCCTCAGGATTCCGCGAAGTTCTTGGTTTTGAAATCTTAAGAACCTCAGGCAACGTGTTAATTATAGCGCACAGATTTGTGCGTTATGAATTTCAATGTTGAAGAAACAAATGAAGAACTGTGTGTGTGTGGGGGGGGAGAGAAATGTGTAAGTTTGCAAGGAAAAGCAGCAGCAGCAACAACAACAACAACAACAGCAAAACCCTGGGCATCAGGTCATAGAGATCGTTGCTAATGCAATCTAAATGTGCTGTGCTACAGATGCAAAGTAATGTGTCATCATTAGCTGAATGTCAGAGTTGAAAGTAATGAGTCATCCTGAAAAGTCTTTGACTCCATTGAGTATATTTATCTATTCTGCTTAAGAACCCAACTTTGGTATTTAAATGGACAGAGCGTATGGATCTGTTATTAATGATACTATTAAAGGCTTCAAACTGACCAGACTCAACCTTCTGTTTGGATTTAGTTCTTCTTATTTACACTTTATAGATAGTATCTCCATGTACTTTTTTTCTTTTTTGATCTGCAGGGATGAGTAGTTCGCCACTAGCTCTCAAAGAGGGTCAACATTTTCAATTTTTTAACGAGAAGCAAAATTTCAAGTTTTTGTTTCTTTCAAGCAAATGAAGCTGTTTAGGAAGAGGTTTTTTTCACCATTGTCCGTATTCTGCATTGAAATGCTAAGCTAGCAAGGCTTTTAAAATATTTAAAGTTTATGACTCAATAATAGATTATCATAAAATGTATTTCAGTACTTTCAAAAACCACCAAAAATATATACTAGTAAATACATCATTGTTAGAGCAAAAACTTCTTGTTCCAAATGGTTTTTCACTTCTAGACCCTGAACTAAAGTCTTTAGTGAATGTGAATTACGGGTGATCTTAAGAAGCCTTTTTTCTCTAATTGGAAAATTTAATTTGATTAAACTGACAATTCTACACATATAGACATATTTATTTCCATATGAATCTATAAATGCTCTAAAATGTTTTCAGAATGTTAAATGAGGCCATAATGAGTTTTCTATGGTGGAGTAAGGATGCACAAACTAGTATTATAATATTGCAATGAACATTCATCTTGTCTGGGTTCAACTTTGCCAAATTTTGCCTTTGTTGCTTTTGAACAATGCAAAAAAATGATTCTGTGGCAAAAGAGTACTAGAGGGTAAAAATAACTCTGGAAACTAGAGAGGACTTTTTGTTTTCCCCTTTAAATAAAATTAAGTAATATGCTCTCCCTAGGGAAATAAAATATACAAAAGAATCACTTTGCATCTTTTGACCCCAAGTGGAAGCAAGGTCAGTATTTCCCTTTCCTCATCCATTTCTAAGGAGTCCTTCTCAGGATCCCCAGCTGCGGGTGGAACCATGCAGAAGGACGTTATTTGTTTGCACGTTTACACATTCTGGGGGCAGTCCTTGTTCTCCCCCCAGCTGGGCATCCAGCGCCATGGGCAACATTGTTAGGGCTATTGGATCATAACCCACATTATTCCTGGAAATACATCATAGCTCTTCAAGTGCCTTACTTAATTTAAATCAGCCATCCTTTCACATATTTCATAATATTCATTGCGTGGGGAGGAGGACCACAAAGACAAAAGACTACAACATTTTCGCATGATTTTATTATGCATATCCCACTTGTACAACAAAATCAAGCAACATTTCTTGAGATGCATTAAAAATTGCAGTCTTTTGTTTACGTTCATACTCCTATAAAGCATGTATTTGCTGCGATTGTCTGCTTTCTCATTTGTAAAATAGAGAGAGGCTCGACTTCATTATTTCTTATTTTCTCCCAAGCCCAGCTTACATGATTCATCAGGTGAAAATGCCACAGACATAAACTATGGAATATTTAAGTTTTATAGATCCTATGATGGTAATAGAATCAAAATGGTTTAAATGATTCCTTTTAAGGTGGTATGCTTAATAGAGTTCTACAACATATTTATTATTGATCTAGTGCTTTTACTATGCAATTTTTTTTGCTACCATAAGGAATATTATTAGAGTGATTTGTGAGATGCAGAGTGGTCCCTATGTTTGAAATTATGTCCTCTGCTAATAATTAATAATTAAAGCTACCAGAAACCAATTTTATATATTTCAACCACGCACATGAAAGGAGAGACTATTAGCTGATTCGGCCACCAGAACCCTTGTTATTAATGATCTGAGGTACTGACCTCATAGGACATAATAGAATTATTCCTTAGGACTTCAAGAGCTGTAAACTTTGACCTAGGCAGACTGCCTCAGTTTCCTCCAGTGGAGGGTACGCTCCAATGACTTTGGCTAGCTGCCCAATGCTTGACCCCATGTGTTCATCAAATTCATTGCAGTAAGACAATGAAAGCAATGATAATCATAAGAACAGAGTGATGACATTTTAGATTGCACATTATACAATGCATTACAAACCACTTTTTCACAGGTAAGAGTTCATTTGACCTTCAGTTGTACTATACGAAGCTTGACTTTGTATCTTCAATGAACTATCTTTTTAGACCAGACCTAGTCCTCACTTCAGAGGAATTTGATATCCATAACCTGCTCATTTTGTGTCTTCCAAGGAGTTTTTTAATCTTCATGATTTTGTGAAGAAGATAGTACAGTCATCCCTAAGTTATGTATTTGGGGCCTGGAGGTGCAGTGGTTGTTTTCTGCTGTTAACCAAAAGGTCAGCCGTTGAACCTACCAATACTAGGCAGGAGAAAGCTGTGGCAGTCTGTTAACATAAAATATTGTAGTCTTAGCACCCTGGAGGCAATTCTTTTCCATTCTATAGGGTCACTGTCAGTCAAAATGGACTCAATGGCAAGGGTGTGTGTGTGTGTGTGTGTGTGTGTGTGTGCACACTCATGATATGTGGAGTACTAGGGTGGTGCAAACAGTTAACACACTTGACTGTGAGCCTAGATTTGCATCCTCCCAGAATGCCTCACGTTAAAGATATGGCAATCTACTGCTGAAAAACCAACTCTTGAAAGCTCTATGAAGCATAGTTCTATTCTGAGACACTTGGGTTGCAATAGATTGGGGACTGGATTAAGTGATCTATGCTGAAGTGGAGTGAATAATAATTGCAGTAATCCCTTATATGGATGAATATTACTGTTTAAAAATTTATGAAACACTTACAGATACTTGACTACATTGCTTACAATGTATGGGCTATTGTGAAGTATATGTATTATGAAACATGCACAAAAAATTCCAAAGATGATGGAAATTATTTTAATTTTCCCTCAAGAAATAAATATGAATACCAATCAGATGGTGATGCTCTAATTAGTTCAAAACACACACTGAGTACTGACTAATGCATAAGGATATTGAGATGAGTATAACACTTGCCTCTGTCCTCATCTTCTTTCAAGATCCTTCCACATCAGAGTTATTTGCATATGGTATTGAACTCCTCCTGTCCAACCTGGTCATATTCATCCAACAAGCCCAGAAGACTTGGAAATATAATGGAGATGTTAACAGATATTCACACAATAATTAGATGGTAGCTTTAAGAGTTGGGAGAGATCTTAGGAGTTACTAGTTCCCAACATAATCCTCCAGCATTCCTGATAATTACATTTGTGGGAGGCTTGCCTCATCTCAAGGGAGCCAATTATTTTGCTGGACAGTCCTACTTGTTGTATAACCCAAATCTATCCTCTAATTTCATGGCTACTATTAGTTCTTTCCATTGAAATAGCACAGTGTAAGTCAGCCCCGTGTCCCCAAGATTGCTTTTCAAATATTTTAACATTGCTCTCTGTTCTCTTTTCCAGCATGATGTAAAAATCTCCAGTTTCTTGAGCTCTTTCCTTAAGATGCTTTTTCGCTTTTCATCCTTGTCTGTTACCTCTGTGCTGAATGCCCTGCCTGCATGTTCTCCTTCAGCATGGAGCTGTGGTCAGACCAATGAAGAAAACTTAAGACCAGAACGTCTCAAAATTAGATTTTATTTTTTTCTAGTATGGCGACCCAAAAGTGGAAGAGTTCTTCCAGTTTCTGTAACACACTGTTGGTTTCTAAGGAGTGTGTTGCCTGGCCAAACTTCTAAATCTTTTTTATATAAACTATTTGTTGACAAGTGTGGTCTATCCTCATCTTTAATTTATGAAATTGATTCTTTTAAATCAAGTGGGGGGACTTTTAATTTATTACAGAATCTTCTCGCTAACCAATACCTTCGTCTATTATTTTACAAGCAACTGGCCACTCTTTGTTGTCTGTTCAGAATTCCTTCAAAGAGAAACCGACCCCTTGATTTTGGACTTGGAGTGGACATGCAACCCGGGCCTGGGCAAAATATTAAGCCACAGTTCTCGAGTCAGAAATATGAGTCTCAAACCTCTGACTTTTACTGGAACATTTTGGGCAAGAGGAACCTTCTTTCATGATGATTGTTGAGCTGCTGGGATATAAACCTTGAGGTACTGATTCCATATTTGACCCTGCTCGGGATAGCTTGGCTGAAAATGAACATGAAGAGAGAAACAGCAGCGCGAGGGGGACAGGGACAAGGCGAGGCGGCTGCGTGGCGGCAGTATTTGAGCAAATGGCTCCAGTTATGCCTGCAGCGAGGAACCCCTTCGACAATTTATTTTCTGAGGTTAGCTTAAATTGGGTTTCCAACCCTTGGCAAGCAAATCTATGTGGTTTTAGTTCACTCTCCTAGTATTGTGCCTTCCTTCAATTGAATATGTAGGCTTTCCACGTGTTAATTACAGTTACTAATGAAGATGTTAGGCAGGCTGGATTCGCGCCCCCCCCCCCCCCGCCATGGCATCAGTTAATGGCTTTTGCTGTACAGTATGCGCTAGGAGACTTGTTCATACTCAAATTGATCCCAATGTCGAAATAAGGCTGTTTCTGCCTTATCGGAAGAGGCAGATGATTGAACGACTTGCTGAACTCACACGTGGAGGCTGTCTGCTGTCTATGCACCGGCGTTCGAAGAAGCACCCCTCTTCTCTCTTTGACCTTGCGCACTCCATCATTCCCGCGGCCAGGGAAGTCAGAGCGCCTTTGTAAGCACTTGCCTAAAATCTAGATATGTTTGATCTTCAGCACAATCATTATCTATTCTCAGAGCAAATGGATTTATAAGGATAAAGTCAGGTGGCTCATCATGGTCTCGGTGATTCTATGTTGACTCCTAAAAATAACTCAGGGTATTTTTTTCCCTCAAAACTTCCACAAAATAGGTTAATCAGGTCTAGATGCTGCTAGGACTAATTTGTCATCAAGTGAAATCACCCTTTCGTCCTTTTGGAAATTGAGCACCCTAATTTCTAATTTTTCACTTACTAGCTTCTCTCTTATTTTAAAATAATTCCTTAAAGAATGAAAACTGGTGCTCCTTCAGTATACAGGGTGGAATTCTTAGGACTTGGAAACTTGAAATTTTGTGATTAAAACTGCTTTAGCCATTTATATTTATTTTATTGTGATCATTCTCCTTCTTCCAGATATTATATTGTCACAGGTTCTCAATCTTCCTCATGCCGCGACCCTTTAATACAGCTCCTCACGGTGTGGTAATCCACTCAACTATAAAATAAATTTTGTTGGTACTTCAGAACTGTCAGTTTGCTACTGTTATGAATCGGGTGACACCTGTGAAAAGGTCGCTTAACATCCCCCACCCCCCAAAAGGGTCGCGACCCACAGGTTGAGAACCGCTGCTTTAAGTTCTCACAAAGAAGCCCAGTGTAGTGCTTCAGCGTTTCTATTCAGCTCATAGCTGAAAGGCAGGCAGTTCAAAGCCGCCAAGCACTATGTGAGGTGAATCTGTGGCAGTCTGCATCTCCTGCACAAATTGACAGCCCTGGGCCCCTCAGGAGGCAATTTCCTCTGTCCTAGGTCATTGGGGCTCAGGATTCACTAGATGAGCATGAGTTTTATTGGCGGCTGCATTCTTTCTAGGAGAAGAAAAGGCAACTCGGGCTTTGGTAGCTCCCCTGAAGTCGTCACCTTTTCTCTTCCTCCTCAAGCCATGCCCTCGCCTTTGCTTGCTCCTGCTGGCTTCAAGCGAAGCTAAGAAAACATTCTCGCTGCTGATATTCAGATTAAAAAAAAAATTCCCAGTCCACTCTCCCTTCTTGATCTGGCCCCCACTGTTGCTTTAGTGGTTCACCTTGATCAGGAGGCCCCCCACCATTGCTGTAGGTACACTCCTGCACCCCAACTCCACTCGGCACTTCTCCGATGCTTCTCCTTGTAGCCATCTCCACACTGCTTTTCTTTACATCATACCATCTGGAATGACCCAGTCCAGTTGCACATTCCAACAAGAGTTTATTCTTCCTCTGCAGCCTCCTGGCAGCCATAAGAAAGCGAATGTGCCTGGGAAATAATGGACATGAAATGATTCTAGTGGTGCCCAAGGCCAACGGTATGTGATGTGGACTATTTTTCACTTCTTCACTCACCTCACCTTCATGAAGCAACTCTGCTGTGCCTCCCCATTCCAGCGTAGAAGTGAAGTCACGGTTGGCATTTTCGAGATCCTATGCTCTAAAGGCGCACACTCTAAACCTCTATCTATTTTCCAGTGGTTTCCATTTATTTATAAAGAGCCGCTGACTCTTTGAGGCTTGATCATATGTGAGTGGATTCAAATGTGCAAGTTGGATATTTTAGTCTTAACAACAGAGTCAGGCTATTAAAGAATGTTCTCAACTCTGAATGTTGAGGCTATCTCTAAATATATCATTTGCCTACCAAATGTGTTAAGTGGGAGATACTCAAGTCATGGATGCAATGAAAAGGATTATAATATGGGGGTGAGGGGAATCCTACTTAAAATCATCCTGTTCAATTCCCTTGCTTCTAGGTTAAGCGGGAAGTTGACGAGCTGAGAAGCTGAATAATTTGTTCGAGAATATATCACTGTGTTGTATTTGTGCAAATGTCTCAAGGAGATAGCATTTCTTCAGTATCTGGAGAACAGGTCCAGGCCCCCACCAGCAGGTGTGAAATGTAACCACACCTCCTTTCAGTTTCTACATCATAATAACGGAGCCTCCATCCTTCTTGGAGTAGAGCTCCTTGAATAGATTGATCTCCTTTGACATTTTGGGGAGTCCCCAAAGGATGCTTCGATTCTCCACTATCTGTCATGGCTGGAGTTGTCCTCAACTTCACCTGCTGCTCCCTGTCTCAGGCCTGGCCATTGTTATCTTTATTTCCACTTCCCCACGTGGGCCACCTCCTGCCACCTTAGGCTCCTTCTTTTTCCTCAGACAGCTTCTCACCAATCAGGACTACTCTGGTTCAGAATGGATGTGTCCTTCCCTTGAAGGCCCCACCATGCTGCTGAAACTATAATACTTAACAGATCTTTGCTATTTTCCTCCGGTGATTGGAAAGAAGTGATAATATAGAGAAATGTCATACCAAACACGAGGGAAAAATACCTCCTAGGATCCGGTTTTTTTCTTAAAGAGATGTTGTTTGCCTAAGATGACCTTGACTCCAAGGGGAAAGAATCAGGTTTCCAAGATGCTTTTAAAATCAAACTCCCGCGAATGATCAACACCTGTCAGGAAACAGGGTTAGACCATGACTCAGACTGGTGCCTAAGAAAGGTAATCTGATCCCAGTGGAGCCCTGGTGGCATGATGCACTGTGCACTTGCTGAACTATTAACCACAAAATCAGGAGTTCAAACCCAACCGCTGCTCCACCGAGAAAAATGAGTCTTTCTGATCCTGTAAAGATTTTTTCCCCACCCATCTGAAGAGCATCTAGTCAGATTAAGCAGCTGGCAGAGCCGCTCTGGCCACAGACAAAGGTTTCATACAGCTTTACTGTCAGATAGAGATCATTATAATGCTGGTTGTGCCGATCGAACTTGATACTAAGTCAATTGGCCTCCCTCTTGAGCCCACCTGAATTTGTTCTAGATGCAAGGTGCCAGTATTTCTTACTTGTTCTGTGACAAAAGCAGCTTCCCTGTCTTTTAAACTATTGCTGGTCTTTTCTTTCTTACTCATTATTTTTATTTTTATCTTTATATCATTATTGTTTTGTCCTTACCACTTTATTATTTTTTTAATGTCTTCTATTGGATTTTCCAGTTTGTCAAGCACAGAAGGAATGGATGTATCGAGATAATCACTGATCCAAGGGTTTATAGGGAGGTAGTGGTCAGAG
>PVJH01002118.1:0-115201 GCA_004026705.1 Nesogale talazaci
GTATTGGCTCCTCATTTTTTCCCCTCCCTCCCTACTCCCCCTTCCCCACCCCCCCCTTCATAGAATCCAGTACCCTTGGATGGATTTGTGCTTTCAACAAATCCTGTCTTGTTAACTATGTGACTGGAACTCTATGTAGCTAGGTGGTCAGGGTATGTTGAATGAACAGACAGGTTATCTGTATTTTATGTATGAGATATGTATCTTTTTCCCTAAATAAGTTTTAAACTTTTCAAGTGCTAAGACATTGTCTTGTTTTGGCTTGTACTTTGTTTTACATAGTTTTTGAAAAGTAGATAATTAGTCTGTAAAATTAATATTGTTCAAAACAGGAAGCGATTGCTTGACATAAGATAATACTTTTAGAGTTGAAAAGGAACTTGAGAAATGAAAATCTTTCTATTTTGGGATTATATTCTGATTAATGACAGATAGAAAATATAATAAAATTAAAATTGCTGTCATCTGAAGCTTGAATTCTCTGATTACAAAGAAAATAGCAAGTGGAATAAAATTAAGATGCTGTAGTCATGTGTTTAGAATAAATTCCTTAAGAGGACTCAATGGATGGTTGCATTTTAAGAATTCATTCATTTCAGAATTGCTGATTTGGCCAAAATTTATAGAGACAACTCATCATCAAGATTTAAGGGCTGAGCCCCGGTGGCATAGTGGTTGTGCGCAGGACTGCAGCCCAGTGAGACGGAGGTACAATTCCAGCAGTGGGGCTGGGCCTCCTATTCCCACCACCGGAGAGCAGTGATGCCCCAAAAAATAAAAATAAAAAAATTAAAAATAATAAAATAAGATTTAAAACATATACCAGAGTAATTAAAAATATTTCCCTGTATAACTAAATTGCACGTATATATTGCACTGTTTAAAGGAGATCATTTATACACTTACAATTTACACCATATTTCATCAGTCCCTAATTTATACCCTCACCCTTTAGATTTTAAAATAGATGTCTTCTTTCAATTATTATTATTTGGGGGGTGGCATCACTGCCCTCTGGTGGTGGGTGTAAGAGGCCCAGCCTTGCTCCTGGAGAGCTGCTGTTGGATTTGAACCTCCAACCCAGTGGGCCGCAGTTTCGCGCACAACCACTATGCCACCTGGGCTTAGCCCTCAATTATTTTTTTAATCTCTAGTTCTTCTCTAGTTGAAGTCTAGTTCTTTCAAAGGGAGTTCACATTTGCTCCTGCCAGTCATCGCAGGCATTATCAACCTGAGAGTACTTTGAATTACGTTATTTATTGTACACTTTAAGAACTTTCTCAGAAGTGTGATTTGGACAGCCATACTGTTGGAGTCCTGGGGTAAAGTTTAAATTCCCACCTCTCACCTAGCAAAGAGCCCTGGTGCCTTGGTGGGTTACATGTGGGCATACCACCCACAAGGTCAGCGGGCTAAACTTGTCAGGCGCTCTATGAGAAAGGTGAAGCTTTCTGTTTCCATAGAGAGTTGCTGCTTTAAAACCCGCTGGCCTCTTCCACTCTGTCCTGTTGGATCACTGTGAGTTGGAATTAACTCAGTGACAGTGACTTTGAGTTTCACTAAAGTGCAAAAGTCAATTCATGAGATTTTTTAAACCAATAGTCTTAGTGCACTTTCATCTTACACAAAGTCATACCCCTTTAGTTTTCTCAAGTTATACACACACAAAATAATAATTCCTCTCACGATTGATGGTATTTTAGATCAGAAGAAAGACAAGCTTTGTAGTCAGTGTTATTTGGTAAAATAATAGTGGAGAATTGATTCGGCATAATAGGATTTTCAGTAGCTGATTTTTCAAAAGTAGATGTCAGACCTACCTTTAAGGGGCTTCTGAGTGCACCTGGACCGCCAACCTTTTGTTTAGCTATAGAAAGTTATAGGGTTAGGGTTAGGGTTAGGTTTTTTCTTAAGTGATTTCCCCTCCCCCCCTGAATTCCCTATCTACTAATGAGATAGTATTTTAGGAGTTTCGAAAAGTTCATGGGGAAATTCTATTATCTTTTAGTTTAATTTTTCCATGAACTACGAGAAGGTTCTACATATAGTTAGCTTCCTATTTCATCATCTTAATTGTTAAATCACATAACAGTTGTTCATTTTTTAAAAAATTTTTTGTGGGCATCACTGCCTCTGGTGGTTGTGGGCGCTACCCAGTGCCGCTCCTGAGAGCCACAGCTGGATTTGAACCGCTAAGCTCGCGGGCTGCAGTTCCGCACTCAACCACTTACGCCACCAGGGCTCAACCCCCTAGTTGTTCTATTTTTAAGCTACTTTTACAAACCCAACATAGTTGTGATGTACTTTATCTTTAAATAATATTACTTAATGAAAGTAGTGTATGCCAAAAGTTACAACAGGCAGCTTTCAAGAAGTGCTTAGAAGGAAATTTATAACCCTTGGCAATTATTTAAATAAGGGTGTACAACATATAAATATTGCTGGGTTTAATTTTATATCAAATTGTTTGAGCTTTATCTCCTACTCTGCTTTCTTCAGTGAGCTTTGGTTGTCGTTTTTCATTCTTAAATTGTTCTTGCTATTGAAGTTTTTGCTACCTCATAAAAGGAATAGAAAAGTTGCTTTCGTTAATTTTAAGAGTTTGTAAAAGTTGTAACGAACTATTCTTTATTTCTGTAAAATTTTATTTAGAACTATTTAGACCCTTCTCTCCCTCCCCGCTTCCCTCCCTTTATTTAATGTCTTCTTTTTTAATACATGTAAATGGATTTTTAAGATCCTGTGATTAGATTAAGGTAGTCATGTTTCCTCTTTGTTTTTAAGTTTCTTAAATTGCATGTCCTCCCCAAAAGTTTTGCAGAACACTTTGCCTTATTTGTCACATCCTTCTATCAACCTTGAGTGAGAGTTTATTTGGGTATAAAATTCCTAGTGAGGTTATTAGTTTTTCTTTCTATTTGAGAAGTCTGCTGTCAATATAATTGCCAGTCTCTTATTGTTAATATTCTGATATGCTCACTTTAATATCTTCTGTTTACAATTAATTTACATAGCTTAAACCTAAGTTTGTATGGTTTAGTTTTCATTTTCATTTTAAGTTTTCATTTGAAGCCATGTTACTGTTTGGATGTGAACATTCATGTTTCATCATTCTGGAAACTTCTCAGCTGTGGTTTTTCAAATATTGTTTCTCCTTTTATTGTTGCTGTAGCTTTTTCACTTTTAATCTTTTTTATTCTTTGTTACATCTGAGTGCTTTCTTGTGTTATGTTTTCAGATTCACTAGTTATTTCTTTTGTAATCTGCTTATTATGTTTCTTCAACATTTGTCATTTCAGTGAACTTTAAAAAATAAATTAAAAATTATTTACTAGAATGTCTTTCACATATCTAGTCTTTTTAAAGATTGTGTTTTTGGTCCGTTGTAAATTTTCATCTTTTATTTCTTCAGTTAACCTGTATTACGGTATATAATGATCTGAATTTAATATATTTTTTTTTAATTTCATGAAGGTCTGTTTCTGCTGTTACTTTTCTTTTGATGCTAACTCATTTAGGATCTCTTATTTTTGTAATTGCAAATTGTTAGTTAGTGTTTTACAATGCCTCCTTTAAAGGGGTATTGTGTGACTCATGTTGATCCTATCTTTTTGAAGAGTTTTTGTTTTTGTTTCTACCAGGTGCCAGCTGTTACTAATCCAGTTCCTTTATATTATAATGTCTTTGTGCATTTTCTGATTATGCAGATAATGTAAATTTGATCCTTGAGTCCACTGGGCTTTTACAAATTATGTCAGATTTTATTTTGCAGCCTGTGTTTGTAATATATGTTGAGGGTTTTTTTATGGTGTCTGACTTTTATAGGAATTTCCTTTTTGTCTTTCACTAACTGTGTAAACAGAGATCCTAAGTATATTAATTTAATAAGAAATTTCATCTTTTATTCAGATAACAAAATGAAAAACTAGCTGCAAATCTAGTTGAAGTTCCTTCTTTCCTTTACTGTATTCTCATCTCCTTTCTGTAAACCAAGAGTTGATCATTAGCTCAAACCCTACCTATATCATTCCTCTGCTATGCTATTCCTCTGCATTGATACTTTGACGGTGTCACATAGACTGCGGACCATCCCATATAAATGTGGGATTGTGTCTTCCCCCCTTTTCACTGGGCTTAGACATGAGGCTAGAAGTGCTCTAATGGACATGGGCAAATAGAACATCAACTCAGCCTTGGAAAGCACTTCCATTTTGCTGCTTGTCCTTCTTCTGTCTTTGGACCCCTGGGGTTCCCCTTTGAAAAGGCTGGGCTGGAATATGAGCTGCCACATTGAGTAAGTGCACCTCTAACCATCCCACCAGTTTGACTACAGATGTCAAAGTGAGCGTCGGCGGATAGCGAGCTGGGAGGGCTCTCATCCAGGGACCTACGGAATCATGAGCTAAATAAATGATTGTGGTGGTAAGCCGCTGAGGTTCGAAGTTTGTGTAGCAAAAGTTAACTGTATAGCAAGGAACTTTTTTCCCTACTACCCTACTACTCAACTTTTTATATATAGCTCAGAGTTATGTAATGGTGATTCATTTATATTATTGCAATATACCAGTGGTTCTCAACCTTCCTAGCATCGAAACCCTTTAATATAGTTCACATGTTGTGGGGGACCCCCCCCCATCATAAACTTATTTTTGTTGCTACTTCATAACTGTAATGTTGCTACTGTTATGAATTGGGTGACCCCTGTGAAAGGGTTGTTCAACCTCCAAAGGGGTCATGACCCACAGGTTGAGAACTGCTGCATTATTAGGAATATAACACGGTGCTTTCATTTATTTTTTTAGTCCCACAGGTGACTCTGATGTTGTCTTTTTAATTACCAAAACTGCTGAACATTTTGGGCATATCTCTCTAGACATATATGCAAGCATTTTGGTGTTCTTTTTGGACTTATTTTTAATTTTTAAGAAACTTGATTTATGAGTCATGTAATTTTAGGACATGATATAATTGCTCTTGTTCATTTTAGCTAATAAGAACTGATTGAGCTGACCCTCTTCCCTCGGCCAAACTACAGTCATTTTCTTTATTTTGTTGCTCTGATTATGGTAAAAATTGTTAAACTTGAATCACAATAACTTCATTGCCTACTGTAAGATTTCTCTATTTGGTACTAAGATCATTTTTATCACTTTATATTTTTGAGTTGCTATAAAAATAAACTCTATTCCTTGCTCATGGTTAGCAGATCACATTTCTGATTACAGATGAAATCAAGATTTCTAACTAAAGTGGCTTTAAAAATAAACTCTTCAGATGAATGCAAAAGTTATTTGTTTTATCCTGCAGTGCTAAACACCATGGAAATAAATTAGATGATGCTATTTCCCCAGTGGAATCATTTAAAACAACTTTTCTCTTCTAAAAGTCAAATAAGGTGATTTTTATCCAAGAATGAGACTTGGCATTAACATTTTAAATTTTCCTTTAAAACAGTGTAAGAATAGCCTTACCATTTTTATCTTCCTTGAATGCTTATAACAATCATTTTGATTGATTTGCTATGTTAAAGGACCACCCGACAAATGCCTTTATTTTTCACTTATTTTTATAATGTTTTGTTTTCTAGAATACAATTTTATTTTTCCTATATTTAATGATAAAATGTTAATACATAATTACAAACTTGAAATGCACATGGAACACATTTTTTGATAGCTTGAAAACATTCTTGTCAGATTCCCATCTTTGAACATTATTTTGAGAAATTTGCAACTCTCAGAAGATACCAATTTTTCATACTTCAAATCACTTATTATTTGCCTCATAGAAAGAATAGAAACTTTTTTTTAAGCAATACAAAAGATAAATATTTATTCAGAACAGACTCTTAACAATCAATTTTATATTCTAAGCCACAAGGAAATAGCAAAAAACATTTAAAAGCCAAAGAAAAGACAACGAAGAAAAAAGCAGTGTACTATATATTCTAGTTTAACTTGAAAACAGTTGATCCAGGCCTTTTGGCTTGGTCTGTTTTGCAGATACATTTTAGTTAGGTGAACACTTCCTGTCCAGTTACAGGTTTGAATTCCATTTTCTCTGGGAAGTCCGGGAGAGAAACTTATTTTTAAGGGGGATATAAGACATTTTCTATTTCAAAATTGCACATATGTTTTTCTGCTGAGACTAATAGTTATTTAGTGAAAGTACACCTTAGTGTGTCCTAGGAATGTGCTTAGTACAAAATCTAGCCTGTATGATGTGGAACAGTGTATTGTAGTGTGTTATATAATACATGTTGCCAGATAAAATATAGGATTCTCAATTAATATGAATTTTAGGTAAGCAGCAAATACTCTTTGGGATACAGTTATAAATGTATGTCTTTGTTTGAATTTATAGGGACATCTTATATTTCTGTTTGCTTAATCTGGCCATCCTAAATTATATTTTGGTAAATACATTATTTTTTATTTTAAAAATTTTTTGGGGCATCACTGCCTCTGGTGGTCATGGGCGCCACCCAGTGCTGCTCCTGAGAGCTGCCGCTGGATTTGAACCGTTAGGCCCGCGGGCCGCATTCCCGCACTCAACCACTTTCGCCGGGGCAGAGCCCGGTAAAAACATTATTGTAGGGGCATATACTTGACTATGACTTTAGATAAAAGCTTGCAAGATACATAGCCAAATATTATTAACAGTTTTTATTTCCATTACTAGAAGGGAAGTGGCAAATGTATTTTAATATTTTATAGATTGTTTTAATATATTATATAGCCTGCAGTATTTCTTTGACCCTTCAGTAATTTACTGGTGTAATAGACTTTTGTTCAAGTGGTACACTTCACAGTAAATGATAAATAAAACAAAAACATAGTAGACAGCTCTTAATCTTTTTTTTTATGACCTGGAGGCACTGGTGGTATGACACGGACCCAAGGAGGGGTTGGCTCTGCTCGTGAGAGCAAGCTTTCTTGAGGAGGTAGTTTGGCTCTAGTCAGGAGTTAGGAGTGTAGGTCAGTGGACTAGGTAAAGGACTTCCCCAGGAGCTCTTGGACCGAATGAGGGGTGAGCGTCGTCTCGTGGTCAGTGGGAGGCCCTGGACATGGAAAGAAGGCACAAGGAGAGTAAGAAGGGCAAAAGAAGCTGGAGGGAAAAGTGGGTGGTGGGGTGGATGGGGGGGCGTGCCACACCTGCTGCCATACTTGTATTCCGTGTAGAGAATCATGTTTTCTAAACACAGGAGGGAAAAGGGGAACATCACATTGTCGATAGGGTCATTTGTGTCTTGAAAATATCATTTTGGCTGCAGCATGGAGAACTGGTTTGGGGGCTGGTGAGAGGCTGTAGAATAGGAGTAGGTACTGGTAGACCAGTGGGGAGGTCATTGTCATTGTTTCTAAGAGATGTACATGGGCGTTTGATGTTCATAGTGATGGTCAGTGTAAACAAAGTTGAGGATTGTTCAGTAAAATTCTCAAGATCAATGATAAGGCATCAAGGAAAACCCCTAGGTTTCTAATTTGCATAGTGGGTACACATAGAGAGATTGGCTGCAAAATGAAATCATTTGGGGAACTTTCCCCAAATAAAATTGTTACATATGGTGGTAGAAGGTATTATGTAAGGAAAGCATAATATTAACTTCCTTTTGGGAAGAGCAGGGAAAGAGGGGGGAAAATGAGCTGATACCAAGGGCTCAAGTAGAAATAATATCTTTTGAGAATGATGATGGCAACAAATGTACAAATGTGCTGCTTGACACAATGGATGAATGTATGGAGTTGTACGAGCCCCCAATAAAATGATTAAATTTAACTTCCTTTTAAGAATTAGTTACCTTTAGACTGAGCCCCGGTGGCGTAAGTGGTTGAGAACGGGACTGCGGGTCTGTGGGCTTGGCGGTTCAAATCCAGCGGCTGCTCTCAGAAGCAGCACTGGGTAGCTCCCACGACCACCAGAGGGCAGTGATGCCAAAAAAAAAAAAAGAATTAGTTACCTTTAAATGAATTACAGGTATCTATTAGTTCTTTTTTCTCTCGAGAAGATACGATTTTAATTATTTTAAAGTTAAATTATGAAAGCATTTCTGGTTTTCTATAGAAATTAACTATAGTAATAAAAATAAAAATAAAACACAGAATTTCCATTCTTGGATTTTCTTAAAGACCTTCCTTCCATGCTTTTTATTAACCTATTAAGTAATACATTCTGTTAAATTCTTGAATTAAGGCAGTTATTCCAAGATAAGGCTACTTGTCATTCAGTACATACATATTTTTATTTATGCACTCATTTATTCTGATTATTGACTGTGTTTATTTCCTTTTATCCTAGCTTTGTCTTCACTTAATCCATCCTTTTCCCATTGCTGCCTTTTCCCCAACAGGTTCTGAGCAGGATCCTCACTCCCCGGCAGCAACTCACGAAACTCATGATCCCCCTTTGGATCCCACTAAATTGCAGTTGAAATCTTAGTTGGACAGCACCTCTTCATTCTCCCCTCTCTGATTACTTGGTGCTCCTTACTTTTCTTTCTCATGAACAATGTGCATGTATGGTTCAATGACTCGGTATCTTGGCACATTCTCATCTTACTCTTCTTGTAGGAATGTCTTTTTCGTTTGGAAAATACAGAACTTTCTAGACCCAGATTGAATGTTACTTCTGTCAGAACATACACAATATTGTGCAATACAAGTAAACATTTTTTTCTTTAACCAACAATACTTTTTAATCGTTTGTTTAGATAGTCTATATAAATGTGTTTTATTTAAAAAGAAGCCTGGAGTATCTGCACAGCCCTGTTATATAGGTTTTTTGCTGATCTTGATTACAGATGAATTTCTTTTTAAAAAGTAGAATGTGTAATCGTACTTTTTTGTTAAGAGCACTGGGCATTCCTGGGTCAGTTTCTTTTCATTCTATTTGTTTGAACTGAAGTATTTCCAGGTAGCTATTTTTTTCTTCTTTTTTATCCTTTAAAAATATTTGAAATAAACTCAATGTATTTTCAACTAAGTCCTCTATTCCATGTCCTTGATGAAGGATGCCCATTGATTTATAGTAGTAAAGCCCAAAACAAACACACATTGCCATTGAGTTGATTCCAACTTTAGTGACCCTTTCCAGCAGATTAGGTCCTCCTTTTGTTGATTCTGAGGATCTAAATCAGGGGTCCTCAAACTACAGCCCATGGGCCACCTGTGGCTTGCCAAGGACATTTATCCAGCCTGCGGGGTGTTTTGATTTAGCAGCCGACTCATCCTGGGCCCATAGTGAATTTGTTCATAGTTTTGTTTTGTTTTGTTTTAAATTGTAGTCCAGCCTCCAACAGTCTGAGGGGCAGTGAACTGTCGCCCTGTTTTAAAAGTTTGAGGACACCTGCTCTAAATCTTTGTGGAAACAGAAAGCCTCATCCTTCTCCCAGGGAGTACCTGGTGAGTTTGAGCTACTGACCCTGTAGTTCACAGTTAAGCTTCTACTCCATTTAGCCACAGGGCCCCTGACTATTTAAACAATGAATAGAAAATAAGAATTTTAAAAAATCCAGTATGCTTTTATAGGCCATCTGTGACTTTATGTGATTGCTTCTTCCATTCTGCAAAATTTTATAGTATATGGGTATGTAATTTCTATTTGATTAAATATGATTGTATTGATTTTCAGAATCACCAGATTTTTTATTAAAGGGATTCCTGCTATATGACCTTGTTTCAGTGAGAAAAGGAGGCATGACTCACATCACTCTGACTCTGTTTCCCTCCCTAATTTTTTTTGGCATCACTGCCCTCTGGTGGTCATAGGCGCCACCCAGCACTGCTCCTGAGAGCCGCTGCTGGATTTGAACCGCCAAGCCCACGGGCTGCAGTCCCGCACTCAACCACTTATGCCACCGGGGCTCTGCACCCGCCCACCGCCCCCCCTAATTTTACAACCTGCCATAGCTGTGACGAATTTTGCTTAGTGGAAACACAGTGTGTTGGATAGTTTTGGGAATCATTTTAAGTTGAGAAATTAATTATAATTTTGGTTCTTAATAATTCAACTTGGAAACCTGCAGAAAATAAGCATTGTGAGCTTGTACTACAAGTTTTCTCCTTCTTTCCCTCTTCTGTATTGCAAAGTTAATGTTTTCTAAACTATTCATAAGAAATAGCCCAGTACACCAAGAAATGAAATCTAAACTAAAATTGGATTTTTTCATCCTATTTCTGAGAGTGGTTTTAATGTTTCATAGATATTTTTAGGAATGCAAGTAATTTAAATATCTTCAAATAGTATGTTTAAATGTATAGCGATATGCTATTTAAAAAATTTAGATTACAAATATTTTGTATTATGTTGTAGGTAGTCTCTAGAATTTTTTATGTAGACAGATTCCAGAATTCAAATATATGTTCTGTTTATTTGTAGAGATGCCTTTGTAATAGATTCACCCAGAATGAAAAGGAGTTCTGGTGCTGATCCCTCGTCAGCTTTGAGCTGCTGATCTCATAGCTGCAGATTCAAACCCACTGGCTGCTCTGCAGGCCAAAGATGAGGCTGTCTGAGTCCATAAAGATTTGCAAAGAGGGTTGTGCGCGGGACTGCGGCCCACTGGGACGGAGGCTCAATTCCAGCAGTGGGGCTGGGCCTCCTACTCCCACCACCAGAGGCAGTGATTGCCCCCCCCCCCCAAAAAAAAAAAAAAAAAAAAAAAAGAAAACACATTAAAAAAAAAAGATTTGGAAAGTTTCAGAGGGCCTGTACATAGTCGCTGAGTCAGCAGTCACTGGAGAGCTTTGGGTTTTGTTGAATTCACGATGACAGTTTCTTAATGTGTCAGGAAAGTTTCAATAGTCCCCAATTTTGGCTGTTCAAGTTCAAGGTAGACTTTTCACCTAAGTAGAGAAAAAGAAACAAGATTGGGGGGTGGGGGAGCATTTAGTCAAAGGAGAATGAGTGTTGGAGAATGAGCTGTAATAGAGCCCAGTTTACACCTATTCTAAAATTGAGCCCCTGAACAAAAATGAGAATTTTAATCGGAATTGACCATCCAGTGCTGCTAATTGGTTTGGGAGTTTAGCTTCCCTCCAGTATGCTGACCTGGGTTCAATTGACTTAATATTGGACTGCTTTTCCTTCCAGGCAGCATCTCAGCTTCCCCACTTACTCGCTCATATTTCTTACAGAGCACTCGGGGTGATTTTTGCTTTCTCTCCCCCTTTCATGTAAATGTAAATGATGACCGTCTTTTTTTCACAGTGAGAATAGAAAATTAATTACGTTTTAAAACTTGGAAAATTAGGTCTCTAACTTAATCTTTGACCCTGCCCCCTTTCCACTGTGTCTGTCTGTACTGCCTTTATTCCAAATATGTTACTGTTTAGGTCTGTTCTAGCTGGAATGGTTGTCTAATTTATTTGCACTTGGATATCTCCTTTTTTGCTTAAATGTCAATTAGAGACAGATCTTCAAGACCATCCAAGATTAAGGAATAACTTAGGCATTCTCTTTGCTCTCACTCCTAGTATAATTCTCTGACACCTTCTTTTTCTCTGTGTGTGTTTGCTTGTTTGCTTAACTTTCAGTTAACTTTTTTATATTCTTAGTATATAGAAAATCCAAGCCAAGACCCATTGCTATGGGGTTGATTCTAACTCATAAGACACTGTCTGTAAGAATAGACTTCTCTAGGGTTTCCAATTCTGTAAATCTATGTGAAAACAGAACACCATATCTTCCTTCCATGGAATAATTAGTCTGCGCAAACTCTCTGACCTTTTGGTTCGAAGTTGGAGGTTTAACCAGCGTGCCACCAGAGCTCCTGTGTGCTTAGAATACCCAATTCCTACCACCATTATGTTGATTCTAAATCTCAGTAGTTCTTTTGGAACAGAGTAGAACTACTCCAGAGGTTTCCGAAGATCTAAAATAGCCTCATTTTTCTCCCGCTGATGGGCTGATAATTTTGAACTGCTGACCTTGCAATATATTATGTCATCACCAGGGCTCACTCTGAGTCAGCATTGACTTGATGGAAGTGTTGTGAGTACTTTTTTTTTTTATGTCAATCTTTATGCGAGCAGGCAGTTTTTTTTTTTCCCCTTCAGGGCAACGAGTAGATTCGAACCGCTTTCCTTGAGATTAGCTTTGAGGCTGGTTTCAGTAGAGGACGTGGAATAAGGGTTATCAATGTAGAGACTACCAGAAAGGTGTTTACTTACGTTTCACTGACTATGCAAGGCATTTGACTGTGTGGACCATAATAAACTGTGGATAACCTTGAGAAGACTGGGAATTCCTGAACACTTCATTGTGCTCATGAGGAACTTGTACATGAATCAAAGGCAGTTGTGCAAACAGAATGAGGGAATATTGAATGGTTTCAAATCAGGAAAGGTTAGGTGTGTGTTAGGATTGTATCCTCTCACTATACTTACTCAATCTGCCTGCTGAGCCAATCATGAAGCCAATCATGAAACCAATCATGAAACCTGGCTTACATGAAGAAGCATGTGGCATCAAGTTTAGAGGAAGGCTTATTAACAACCTGCAATGTGCCGAAGACAACCTTGCTTAGTGAACATGAGGAGGACTTGAAGCACTTGCTGAGAAGCTCAAGGATTGCAGTCTTCAGTAGGGATCACAAGTCAATGTAAGGCTGATCCAAATCCTGACAACTGGACCAATAGGTTAACAGCATGATACATGGGGAGTGGTGTGGGGGGAAAGGTCAATTATTTTGCCTTACTTGGATCCACAAACAATGTTCTTGGAAGCCGTAGTCAAGAGATCAAAAGAGGGCTGAGCCCCGGTGGCGTAGTGGTTGTGCGCGGGACTGCGGCCCACTGGGATGGAGGTTCAATTCCAGCTCCCAGGAGCAAAGGCTGGGTCTCCTACTCCCACCACCTGAGGGCAGTGATGCCTAAAAAAAAAAAAAGAGATCAAAAGAAGTATTGCATTAAGTAAATCATTAAGTAAGGCATTGCATTAAGTAAAGCACAAGGTCTCTTTAGAGTATTGAAGAATAAGGGTGTTACTTTGAGGACTAAAATGGGACCTGACCCAAGCCATGATCTGTTCTCCATTGCATCATATGCAAGTGAAAGCTGGACATTGGATTAATAAGACTAAAGAAGAATTGATGCATTTGAATTGTGGTTCTGAAGAAGAATATTGAAAGTACCATGGCTTGCTCTAAGGGCAAACTGATCTGTATTGGAAGAAGTACAGCTGGAGTGCCACTTAGAGGCAAAAATGGTCCAGACTCCATTTTACATACTTTGGATATTGTGGTAATTACATATTTTCATGTCAACTTGAAGATATACAATAGTGTAAGGGGGTAGTGTTAAACCTGTCAATCAGGTCACAGCCTGATGGTGCCTTCTTGTGGGATCTTCTCATAGCAGGACTCTGTGAACCAACCCCCCCAGCCCTACCCCCGCTTGCATTTTCCTATTGACAAGCCACTCTGAGACTTGCAAACCCTGAGATGCTTCCACCGCTATTGGATCCACAAGACTTTGCACCCACTGACCTGCGTTCTTCATGTATTTTGCATCTTGCATGTGACTGCATGAGTCTGAAAGAAGAACTTGTGGACTAGTATCAGGCTTATGAACTTGATCTGGCCTGGGCTGGGATGTTTGCTTAATATGTGATTCCTTTTTGTTACAAAGCTCTCTTATACGTATATGAGTGTCTGTCGATTTGTTTCTCTAGTCAAACTGACCTAACACAGACTGTCGTCAGGAAAGAGCAGGCGCTAGAGAAGGACATCATGATAGAAAGAGTGAAAGGATAGTGAAATAGAGGAAGACCCTCAAGGAGATGGATTAGCAGCAGGGCTCCATCAGTGGGTTCAGACTTCAGAACAGTTTCGAGGACGGCACAGGATGGGGCAGTGTTTCATTCTGTTGTGCATCAAGTCACTGTGGGTCGAAACCTACGTGTTTAATAGGTTTCTGTTGGATGAATGAATGAACATTTGCTCTTTTAGGATTGCTAACCAATGTGTATCAGTGTGTCTAGGTTATAATGCTCCTAATTTTTAGAAGCTTTACTCTTGGACTGCCATTTTTGCTGTACTGGAAACAGAAGCCTAAATAAATGAAAAAGAATTTTTAATTTGAAGTCTGGAAAACTGGGTTTGAATCTCAGCTCTTCCAGGTATACAATTTAGACTTTTTCAATATTTCTTTGTGACTTTGGTTCTGTGATGTCATATCTCCTAGGATTAGCCTAAGATTTAAGTGAAGTTATGTATTTAGGAGATTCTCTAAAAGGACTATACAACATACTATTAATATTATTTATTTAGCAATAATATCTAGCAAATTAATGTTTTAAACCTTGGGGGTTCTTTAGAAATACACTGACTCAAAGTTTGTTTTTAAATAACCATTTATTTTGCTCTCTGTAAAAGGAAACAACTGTGTACTTTGTAACTGGCAGTATTTTAAGATGGCTAAGGTGGAGCCTGTAACCACGTTATTTTGACTTGAATTCAGTCCTCACCATGAATAGTTATAAGACCTCTGTTTTCAGGATCCCAGTTAGTGCTCATTGCCTTCCAGTCAGCTGTCTCCTAGTGGCCCGACAAGACAGAGTAAACTGTGGGTTTCCCAGACTCTCATTCAGAAAGCTTCATCTTTCTTCTAGGGAGTGGCTGGTGGCTTCAAACTGGTGACTTTTCATTTAGCAGGTCAATGTGTAATCTATTGTACTACCAGGTGTTCTGCTGTCTTTCTGTTCTTTCCTTCTAGATGTCCACCCATCCATCCACCCATCCATCCATCCACCCACCCATCCACCCACCTATCCATCCTCCATCCATCCACCCATCCAGTAATCCATCCATCCAGTATCTGTCTGACATATGGAATTGGAGCAACCAACTCTAGAAAAGATGTGTAAAAATGACTTCAGCATTTAGTTTAGTCCCTTTAGAAACTGAATTTTGAGGAAACATGATCATATATTTTCGTAGTCTTTTATATTCAGAAGAGTGGTTATACATGAGTTAGGAGTAAAATATATGACAGTGATTGGCAGGTTATTTTGGAAATATCAATGTTGGTTTTAAAATATAGGATTCTAGGCCTGAGCCCCGGTGGCGTAGTGGTTGTGCGCGGGACTGCGGCCCACTGGGATGGAGGTTCAATTCCAGCAGTGGGACTGGGCCTCCTACTCCCACCACCAGAGAGCAGTGATGCGTCCCCCCTCCCCCCAAAATAAAATAAATAAAATAAAATATAGGATTCTTTTATTGTCACTTGTATAGTTTCTTATAAAAACACCGCTGTAGCGAAATCTTGACTTGTACATTATGGTTTATTTATTGAGTGTAAATCGATCATTTTGTCTGATAGTATAAAGTCATTTGCTTACAGAGTTGTATCCTTGGCATTGTAACCATATGAGAAGAATGTTGATGCTAACTGAATTTTAATACTTGCAAGGATTATAAATATAAGTTGTTTCTCTACATCAATCAAAACTTTTCAAAATTGTACATATTTTAATTTTTTCTCTTAGCACAAAGACCATCGGTATCCACACTGTGCCTTTAAGTCTTACTTTAAGCCACATCTGAAGCATCCAGGCAGTGGTCTTGCCAGCCCAGTCATTTCTGAGAGGGTATTAGCACCACCTTGTGGTGCCTGCTTCATCATCTCATTGACTCATATTGCCCATTCTTCCACACATGTCTACCTGTGTTGGTGCGACAGAGTCTGTAATGAAAAGGGAGATACAGAAGACTTCACTGTGCTAATCCCAAAGTGTGTGCAAATTTTGATGGTTGGCTCAACTGGTAGATGCTTATTATAACTCTAAAAGCTTTTTTTTTTTTTTTTAAGTATATCAAGTCTTGGATATAAAGCTGCGATTGATTTAATGATTTAAATTCTTAGGTATAGGCACCTAAATAATGTCAACAGTCCAGAATGATATATGAAATGACTTCAGTAAATACTTTAAAGTAAACCAGTTTCCTTTTATACTTTTTTTTAAATGTTTTCATTTTGGTATAAAAGCAAAATGTTAAGATCTGGATTGTGGGTTCCTTGTAATTAAAAAAATTCGACGTTAGTGAAGATGTGTGAATATGAAGGATTTCTTCAACTGATTTGTGTCTTAATGAAAGACATTTGTATTTTAAATAGTAATAAAAATAATTCTAGAGCTACAGAGTCTTCCATGAAAAATAATTTTTTAAAATTAACATTATTTTTACAGAAATTAACCTCCCAGTTTATTCTCTACTGC
This sequence comes from Nesogale talazaci, assembly GCA_004026705.1. Lineage (NCBI taxonomy): Eukaryota > Metazoa > Chordata > Mammalia > Afrosoricida > Tenrecidae > Nesogale > Nesogale talazaci. Next base: position 16,219 of record PVJH01002118.1, read on the forward strand.
CCCAGGACAGGGCAGTGTTTCTTTCCACTGTACAGAGGAGAGCCACTCTGAGGGAGATGCACTTAACTGACACCTAACAACACCTGTGTAAATTGTGACTCATACACGTGTTACTTATGTGGAATGAAATCCTAGATGCTGGACCTGTTGCAGGTTGCCATCTGTTTGGTCTCACTTAGAGTAACATTACCTTCAATAGAGCAAAACACACCCATCTCTGGGCTGTTGTACCGATTATTGGTGTTGACCACTAGTTGGTTCCAGCTATTGTGTCAGTTCGTCTCAATGAGGTCAAAGGAAAAACTCATTGTGGACATGATTTGAGATGCCAATTTGACAACGCAGTCAAGGTGTTAAGTTGGTGAAATGAGATTAGTTAAGGAGAAAGGTCTGCTTTCGATAAATCAATTCAAGAATAATAGACATATTTAGAATTATGAAAGTAAATGAGATTACATTGTTGGCTGATACTATGTGTCTGTCTGGCCAGACCATAATTCTCAGATTATATAATTATCCTCCATTTAATGATATGATTGATGCCCAGGGAGTTTCCGTGGAGGTGTGGACTATATACAACACACATGGATATTTCTGCAAATCTCTAGTGCTTGCTTACTCCTCTCGCTCATTTTCTCTCTCTCTCCCTTTCTCCCCTTAATCCACTGGTTCTCAATGTTCCCAATGTCCCTTTCATACAGTTCCTCATGTTGTGGTGATCCCCAACCATAAAATTATTTTCATTGCTACTTCATCACTGTCATTTTGCTGCCACTATGAATTGGGTGATCCCCATGAAAGGGTCGTTCGACCCCCTGAGGGGTCGCGACCCACAGGTTGAGAACCACTGGGTAACCTTTCCTGATAAGAAGGAGACTTTCTGGGCTGAGTCCTGGTGACGTAAGTGGTTGAGTGTGGGACTACAGCCCGCGGGCTTGGTGGTTCAAATCCAGCAGCAGCTCTCAGGAGCAGCGCTGGGTAGCTCCCATAACACCAGAGGGCAGTGATGCCCCCCACTCCACCCCCCCCACCCCCCCAAAAAAAGGAGACTTCCTGGCATCGCGAGTTATGTGTTGGGCTGCTAACCCCCAGGCGAGCAGTTCAAGACCATGAGCTGCTCCACCGGAGAAAGATGAGGCTTTCTACTCCCACAAAGACTTACAGCCCCGGAAATCCACAGGGACACTTCTCTGTGCTAGCAGGTCGCTGTGACACGGTATTGACTCCATGCTGGTAAGTTTTTGAGCTTCTGGTAAGGATAGAGGAGATGTATGACATCAAAAGGCACATCTGTTTGGACGTTCTCAATGCTAGGATTAATTTCGCATCAAATGTGTTGACAGCCAAGTATCTCCATTATAAGCTACTTTTTGAAACAATTTTAGCTTTGAAATCTGTAAGTGGTCTCTGGGTATTATACTTGGCAATCATCTGCCTCTAAAATCCAGCATCAGCCTTTCATAATGGTGTTAGCATTCATGGACTATCATTTCTTAAATCATTTATAAGGAGGCTTGCCTTTTAGTAAATTATTATCATTCTATAAGCAGAGTTAATAATTTCTAAGGGTGAAAATAAGATTAGTATAAGTGTCAGCACACATTTTCATTTTCTCTTGGTGGCTCATTTTAGATAATTTCTACTTTTATATCCACAGATTCACTGGTATTTTATTCTTCAACATCTAATCTTTCTCCCAGTAATATATCTTTTATCTCATACAGTGTAGTTTTATTTCTAGAAGTCCGATAAGATTTTCTCAAACTTATCTCTAAAGTTTATGCTTAATTTTCCTGGCTATATGGAATATAGTTAAAATAAATGGTGTAACATCCTCACCTGGTAATTCTAACATTTGTATTGTTTTGTGTCTTAGTTGATTTTTATACATTTTTATGGACCTTCCCCCCGCTTCTTTGTATGCGTGGTCATGTTTCATCCAATTTCAGACTTCTTCAATTTTACGTTTTTGCTTGATGCCTATTTTGTACTCCTAAAAAAGTCTTTGAACTTCCTTTAAATTTTTTCTTTTTAAAAGATTCAGCCAAGTTACTTGGAAAAAACGTTTCTTTGGGTCTTTCTTTCAAAAATCATTTAAGCGAAACCAGAACAGTGTTTTCATCTAGGATTCCTTGTTTTCTACCTTTATATGGCTCTTCTTGGTACTGAACTCCAGCCTTGTGAATTGACAATTTCCCCTAGTATGGCTGATGGGGGCAGGTGTTATTCCCTATTCTATATTCATGCCCAACATTTCCTTCAAATCCTTTTGTGTGTTGCCTTGGGTTGCTTTCTCATATGCATACATTTGTCTGCTAAATCTATTCTCCCTTTGTCGAATACTTGAGGATGACTGTGAAGTTCTACAGAGTTCTCTCTCTCTCTCTGCAGCTGTCTCCTCTTTGGTACTGTTCTTTGAGGACTCAAGCCTCCCTGGCAACCCGTACTCAGCTGTTTGCTCTATTCATGGTTTCTCTGAACTTCAAGTGGGTTTTCTCTCTTGGCCATATCCTAAAGTTCTAAGAAGACAAGATGACTGGACAGTTTTAAAGCATCCCAAATTTATTTCTCTTGTCTTTGGATACATAACCTAATGCATGGTTTCTAGTGCTTTGCATTCCTTGACATACCTTTGTTTCTTTCCCTCCCCCCGCCCCTCTCCGTTTTCTGAACGTTTCTCTTGGGAGGTCTATCTAGTTAGTCCCTGCCACTGACTTGGCTAGATGCAGAAGAACCCTTTCATCTTTCAAAATGCAACAAAATGACAACTGGAGTTTTCCTGCACTCAGCCTAACCCTGTTGCAATTCCTGTGAAGAATTCATTTGATCTTTCCAGGTACCATCGTACTTGTCACTGTTTTGGAAGTTAGACGTTTGTGTGTTGATCTTCTCCTGGCTTGGTTGTGCAGTCCAGGAGGGTGAGGGGGAGAGGATGAGTTGGTTTGCTTTGTCAGAGTTTGTGGGCATTGATCATTATTCACCTGGGAGTGGGGAATTTTGTAAATTAAATGAAATTTGAATCTCTTCTGAAACTATTGGCAAGAACTGTAAAGTTTTCAATAATGAATATCACATGTTTTGAAAGAAATGGACCGAGAAGTACTTCTTTTTGGTGATGTTGCATTTTCTCTCTATTTGTAATGGAAATATTCCTTCTTTCCAGGAATATCAAAAGGCATTCACAAAGTCTCTTTTAAAAAAATCATACAACTTTCAATATTAACAGATTAGAAAAACTATTCACCAAATAATCTTAGCAACAAACTAAGTTCAAAACACGTTTACCTAAGAGAATTCCAATGTTCTTAGTAAATACACATTGACAAATTTGGGGATGAATAGATACCATGTCCCCAACTTATTATCAAATGAATCATAGAAGACTTCAGTATACATGCATACACATATAGATACATGTTAGTTTTGTATTTTGTATGTCAATGAATATATGCATATAATGTGTGCATGTGTATATATATGAAGATAAGTTGAAAAATATGAAGATACGTTAAAAAGTATTGCTATGAGGTTTCCAGTTTATACATGTACAAGCTATCAGTGGCTGGTTATAGATAATTTATCTCACTTATACCCTTGTTTTAGTGTTGTTATGGTTCCCACAAGACAATGGGTTAGATCAAAACAGTGACTTATGAGCAGATATCTACGGCAGTGAAATTCAAGCCATAGAAGTTAATTCGAAAGGTTATGGCCATTGTTGTTTGGGGCTTCCCAAGGGCCATCTTAATAGGTTTTCTCAAAGGACACAGGATGATCGTGGCTTATTATGAAGATGTTATAAGAAAATTAAAAAAAACCCACTTTGGTGAGAAAATGGCCAGGAAACTTGCACTGATGACTTTATTTCTCCATCACGACAGTGCCACCTGTGCATTCTTCAGTGCTAGTAAGGGCTGTCCTATGAGACTTTCACCGGCACGCTGTACCCAACCACTCCCTGCAGCTCTATTCATGGGCCTTTAGATTTTTCACTCCCCACATTCAGAGAACATTGAAAAAGAACAAGATCTTGAGGTTGGCAAAACTGCCATGTTCACTTATTATAAATTCAAGAGTGCATAATGATTTGGGGGAAGACTAGAGTTAAAGAAACACCACCCTCAGAAGTGTATAGACCTATTCATTAGATGTACCTTAAGGTGGCCACTCACAAGCTTTTCAGAAGCAGGAGTTTTAAAACATGGTCTTGGAGAGGTTTGCTGGGCCATTAGACCTGGGCGCTTCCTTAGGCTATGTTCCTGAGCATCTAGGCTCAGCAATTTGTTATGCTAAAGAAGACTGCCTAATTTTGCCCTCTGTGTGGTGAACGATATTCATGGATGTATTTGTTTCCATGTACAAGTACCGCCTGTCAAACCTGTGTCTATTTATGGGTTTTGTTCTATTGTTCCTCCTATACCTGCTATAGAAGTATTTTCTTGGTGGGATTTTTTTGTATCTTTCTAAATTTTGAACAAAAGGTTTATTCTGAGCAATTATTCATTTGCATACATTAATCCTACTATACTCCCTGCTCTTGAGTTGAGTCACATCATAGTGATAGGTCAGAGTTTACCAATCTCAGTGGTGTCTAAAATTGTAAATATTTACAGAATCCAGCTTCCTCACTTGTAGTCTATAGGCTCTGTGTTAGAGCTTAACTTCTGAGAACCCCAGTTTGCACAAAGCTATGGATAGCAGTGACAGCCCCGAATCCATTTATTAGGGTCTCCTCAGAGATTAAACCTCCATTGAATTCTTTCTGATCGTTAAACCAACAGTGCAGGTAATCTTGTTCTCAAGCAGAATGCTTTGGAAAGTAGATTACCATGACCTCTCTCCAGCTGTCCCAGAGAGGAGCCAGGATAGGGCTTTTAAGGAAAGGGTGATGGCACTCCTGTTTTTATTTAGATTTCTAAGCTTTTCTTTTTAAAGATATTTTAAACAGAGATCTCTAGGTACTACAGTGCTAGAAACAACTTTTAGGTAAGGCAGAATACTTTTTCTCTGTAGTCAGGTATACATTGGGCTGTAAAACATCCTAATATCAAAAGTGGAAAATATTTTTAATGTAATTAATTTTACATATAAAATTCATTTACTAATGCTCTTTAAGATTAAAAGTTAATTCATGTAGCATTTACTCTGTTTGTTTTAGTAACAATCATACCTCCAGTAATAGCTTTAAGCATTGAAGACAAATGTGCTGACTTACAGGACATTTTTCATTTACCAAGTAACTTTCTGTTTGGAGTTCTTTTGTTGTTGTTGTTGTTGTCATTTTTAGATCATTTCATTGGGGGCTAATACAACTTTTATGAATACATGGATGTACATGCATGCATCCATTGTTTAAAGCACATTTGTACATTTGTTGCCATCATCATTCTCAAAACATTTGCCTTCCACTTGAGCCCTTGGTATCAGTTCCCCATTTTATCCCCATTCTCTCCGCCTCCCCTCCCTCCCTAACACTTGACAATTTATACATTGTTACTATTTTTTCATGTCTTACACTGTCCAATGTTCCCCTTCACCCACTTTTCTGTTAGCCACCCCCCGTGGAGGGGGTTACATGTTGATGCCTGTGATTGGTCCCCTCCTCCCTGCTCCATCTTCCCCTTCCCCTCCTGGTAGCTCTGACTTCATTGTTGGTCCTGAGGTGCTCATCTCTTCTGGATTCCGTCTGTTCCCAGCTCTCATCTGCGCCAGTGCACACCCTCTGCTCTAGCCAGATTTGTCAGCTAGAACTGGGATCACGATATGGGGCGGGGTGGGGGTGGGAAGAGGAAGAAACATGAAAAAAATAGAGAAATGTTGTATGTTTCATTGTTACTACACTGCACCCTGACTGGCTTGTCTCCTCCCCACGACCTTTCTGTGAGGAGATGTCTAGTTGCCTGTAGATGAGCTTTGGGCCCCCACTATGCACTCCCTCTCATTCACAATGATATGACTTTTTGTTCTTTGATGCCTGATACCTGATCCCATCGACACCTCATGATCACATAGGCTGGTGTGCTTCTTCCATGAAGGTGTTGTTGTTTCTCAACAAACAATTTGGACACTTGTTTATCTACAAACCTTTAATTCTCCAGACACTGTATCACTTAATAGCTGCACACCCTCAGCTTTCTTCACACATTTGCTTATTCATCACATTGTCTTCAGCGATCTTGTAGGGAAGGCGATCGTCGTGTAATGCCAGTTTAGTAGAACAAAGTGTTTTTGCTTTGAGGAAGTTCTTGAATAGAGGCCAATGTCCATGTGCTACCTTAATACTAAACCTATAAAGATATTCACATGGATCTATTTCCCCATCAGCATATATAAATATATTTAGATAAGTACATGCTTATATTTAAACCTCTATAAATGCCCTTTGTCTCCTAGTTCTTTCCTCTATTTACTTGTTACTTGTTACTTGTTTGGATTTCTAAGATGGTAGTTTTATAAGAAGGTCTATTAGTTCTATTAACTGACACGTTAGCCAACTTTTCCTCTCATCGATCACCCTCCATTCTTCTTGTAAAACAAGCATACTACCCTATGCATTGGTAAAATTGGTTTGCAGTTAAGCCAGCATATCCTTTAGTTCTCCTCCTGCAAGTAGTCTGTTGTATTTACCCCCAAAGTTGTCTATACTTCTGTACTTATACATGTAGTGAATATGTTGGCTGATAAAATGTAATGAGGGAAATATTGTTGAAATAGAATCTATTTGTGATACAGTCTTATGAGGTGGTATATCAATGTACCACAACAGAAAATAAGTATAAAACTGGGCAGATATCTCTAAAGCAACCACTTTAACTGTTGGAAAATTACCAAATTGTAGGGGAGAACTTGAAAGTGTTTATTTGTCAAAAACCATTACTGCATTTGGTAACCATGAGGTGTGACCTTCTTGTCTGGAAGGATTCCTGTGCCCTTAACTCTGGCCACAAAGCCTCCCAAATTTTACCTGCTACAGTTTGTAGACTTGTTTCAGGATGGTTGGCAGAATAAGTAGAACTTCTTAACAGGGAGATTTTGGAAATGAGGTCATTGCAGAAGGACTGAGATAATAAACTCCCCACACATTCTTGGCCTCCTGATAAACTGTGCAAGCACTTAGGAAATCCCAGGGAACTTGGCTAAATTTGAAATCCTGAACAACTGAAAAAACCTGCATAGTTAAGTGAATTTATCAAGTGGCACAATTTCTTGGTGAAATCTGAATCAAGGTGTCTGAATGGTCCTTATATATCTGTGCTCAAATCAGTGACTGAAAATTAAGCCACACAGATGCAGGGAGACCTGTAAGGAGCCAGGTTTAAAATAAGATAAATGAACAATAGCTAAACAATAAGCACATTAGTAGTAGCATGTGTAGAACATATCTCTCAGCTGCTATATGTGGCAGAGGAAATTTTGAAGTTTTAGTAATTTTAGTAAGTTCAACTTATTTTCTATTGTACTTTTAAAAAATTAACAATCCTCAGTAGAACACAGCCTAATCTATATTCCCGTAACATATTGTTTAAAGTGTTTGGTTTCTAAAGAAATAAAGGCAAGAACTAGGAAGCAAATGGCATTTATAGAAGTCTAAATACATTCATGTAAATGTAAATATATTTTCACACCATGATTGGGAAATAGATCTGTGTGCATATATTTATAGCTTTAGTACTAAGGTAGCAGGTGGATATTAGATCTCTATTCAAGTACTTCCTCAATGCAAGAACATTTTGTTTTATTAAATTGGCATTCCATTATGCTCACCTTCTGGACGTGATTGCTGAAGACAAAGCGAGTACATAAGCAAATGTAGTGAAGAAAGCTGATAGTGCCCGGCTGTCATAAGAGATAATGACTGGAATCGTAAGGGCTTGAAGATAAAGAAAGGACCATCTAACTGAGAAACAACAAAGCCCACGTGGAAGAAGCACTTCAGCCTGTGTGCTTATGAGGTGTCAATGGGATCAGGTATCAGGCATCAAAGAACAAAAAAAATCATAAAATTGTGAATGAGGGGAAGCACAGAGTGGGACCCAAAGCCCATTTGTAGGCAGCTGACCAACCCCTTACAGAAGGGTCACAAAGAAGAGACAAGCCAGTCAGGGTGCAGTATAGCATTGATGAAACATGCAACTTTCCTTTAGTTCTTTAATGTTTCTTCCCCCCCACTTTCGTGATCCCAATTCTAGCTTAGAAATCTGGCTAGAACAGAGGATGTACACTGGTATAGATGAGAGCTGGAAACACAGGGAATCCAGGACACTTGAACCCCTCAGGACCAATAAGGAGAGTGCCCATACCAGGACGCTAAGGGGAAGTGGGGGAGGGGGAGGAAGGGGAGGCTGATCACAGGGATCTACATTTAACCTCCTCCCTGGGGGATGGACAACCGAAAAGTAGATGAAGGGAGACATTGGACAGTGTAAGACATGAAAAAATAGTCATAATTTATAAATTATCAAGAGTTCATGAGTGAGGGGGGGTGGGGAGGGAGAGAGGGGATAAGATGAGGAGCTGATACCAAGGGCTGAAGTAGAAAGTAAACGTTTCAAGAATGATGATGGCAACAAATGTACGAATGTGCTTCAGCACAATGGATCTATGTTTGGATTGTGATAAGAATTACATAAGCCCCCAATAAAAAGGTTTTTAAAAAAAGTTTAGTTTTTAACAAAAACCCATTAGGCATGCAGAAAAATTGGAAAGCATACACAAAACTCATGGAGAAAAGTGTTCATTAGAAACAGACATTGATTGAGCCCAGCTCTTAGATTTAGGAGCCCAAAACCTTGAAACAGCTACTATAAATGTGCTCTCCCATCCCAATCAATTCAAATAATAAAGGAAAAAAATAATACTAATCTGGTGATTAGTATTATATAGACATTTTCTAGAAAAGCATTCAAGTTTGTGTCTTGGCATTCCAGGACTGGTTTTGTTCCCAGCTCTGTCTTAAACTTACAGATGAGCAATTGACAGTGGGTTCCACTGCTGACCCCTGCCTGGCTTTGTTCTGACTAGTGAGAGTTTCCGCATAGTTGATATCAGTAGGTGAAATCAAGTTGATTCCTGTGTATTCCATTTGGCAAGGTCCACATATATTGTCACATTATATATTGTTGCAGTTAATAAATCTTTGGCTTTCCTATCTTTTATTGTGTGATCTCTGGCATCATTTGTATCATCAAGGCTGTCTTTTCCAATTCCTGGTTTCATCTCCAATTTTAGCATTCAATCACCATTAATTACCAAGGCATCTTAATTGCATATTTCATCAATTTCTCACTACGGAAGTTGGTGAATGGAAACTGAAACATATTAAAGTAAGTCCAGGTGAGCCAAAGTGTGACCTTGAGTATATTTCACTTGAATTTAGCAACCCGGCTCTAGACCACAAATGGACTGCTGGGCAGCTCCATCTTGCTCCTTCAGAGCAGCTGGTGGCTTTGAACTGCTGCCCTTGTGATCAGCAGCCCAGTGAGGAGCCACCACATCACCAGGGCTGCTGGTATCTTCCACACTCTTATGAGTAATTGAATATTTAAGCTTTTAAAAATATCAATGAAAAATCATTTCCTTTTTCGTCCATTAACAATTTGTTATAAGTTCTTTGTATGTCATGAATATTGTCATTGTGTTATCATTTTCAGTCCCCCTTCTTGCCCAGTTTGCCTTTAATGTTGCTTAGTGGTAATACTTATACTCATTTTATTATTACAAATTTCTAAACTTTTCTTTGTGGAAGCTATCTTAATTATATTTATGAGTTTAGGGTTTGTGAGAACAGTTACACAGTGATAAAGAAGCAATTATTTTAAAAATTCAGAAGGTATTAATTATTGGCTGTAATATTTTGAGGTTGCCATGAAGATTTTTCTTACTGGATTCGTTGCCAGTATCACAATTAAATGCATGACTTGGAAAGTAAAATGCAAGTATAACAACTAGTAAACTGATTCAGGGACTCTGTTTCATTTGATGGTAAATCAAACCTTACTTCCCAAAAAAACGAAAACAAAAGCTCTCTCAAATGGAACCATGATCTTGAAGAAACCCTAGCGTTCACTTCTCTGATTTCCCTGTGTTTGAGGTTGACTGTAGAACAGCACACCACTAGACTGGTCTCACTTCCAGTTGATGACTAAGGAGCACACATATAGCCTTAGTATTGCCATGTAATAGAATGTACTGTTATCCTTTATGTGGTACACATTTCTAAAGCATCCAGGACCTCCTCTACTATACTTATCCTTATATTGGTGATATTTTCTCATTCATCAAGGAAAATGAAGTTAAATTGTGGCTGAAATCAACTCTGTAACACACAATATTGTATTTGGCCCAAAAATGGAAAAATCAGTGGTGGTAGGAAGCCTTAAGAGAACCCTGATGAGAAATAGATTTATGTGCATATATTTATAGGGTTAGTATTAAGGTAGTAGTTGAACATTGACCCTTTAATCACGTACTCCCTCAATGAAAGAACACATTGTTTTATTAAATTGGAGTTCCATGATGCTCACCTTTCCAACAATCACTGCAGATAGAGTGGGTGCTTAGGTACATGTGGTGAAGAAAGCTGACAGTGTCCAACTGTCAATCCCTATTGCATCTGGGGTCTTAAAGACTTGAAGATAAACAAGCGGCCATCTAGCTGAGAAGCAACAAAGCACACATGGAAGAAGGACACCAGCCTTTGTGCTCACGAGGTGTCAATGGGATCAGGTATCCGGCAACAAAGATCAAAGAATCATATCATTGTGAATGAGGGGAAGTGCAGAGTGGAGACCCAAAGTCCATATACAGGCAACTGGACATCCTCCTACAAAAGGGTTGCAAGAAGTATATGAGCCAGACAGGGTGCAGTGTAGCCACAATGAAACATACCACTTTCCTCTTGTTCTTTACTGCTCCTTCCACCTCCCACCCCTACTATCCTGATCCCCATTCTACCTTACCAAACTGTCTAGCCTAGAGGATATACACTGGTACAGATAAGAATTGGAAACAGACAGAGTCCAGGACAGATGAACTCCCGAGGACCAATAAGGAGAGTGCCCATATTAGGAGGTAAGGGGAAGGTAGGGGAGAAAGGGGAACAGATCACAGTGATCTACATATAGCCCCCTCCCTGGTGGACGGACAACAGAAAAGTGGATGAAGGGAGACATCGGACAATGTTAAGACACGAAAAAAATTAAAAATTATCAAGAGTTTGTGAGTGAGGTGGAGTGGGGAAGGGGAAAAATGAAGAGCTGATACCAAGGGCTGAAGTAGAAAGCAAATGTTTTGAGAATGATGATGGCAACAAATGTATAAATGTGTACATATTCATTGTGATGAGTTGTACAAGCCCCCAATAAAATGATTAGAAAACTAAAAGAAACACCCTGTGGGGTCCTGGTATGTTGTGTTCTGTTAACAGTAAGTTCAGCAGTTTTAAGTGGCCAGCAATTTGCTACGGGAGAAAGATGAGGCTTTTTGTTCCTTAAAAACTTTAGACTTGGCATCCACCGGGGGCAGGACTACTCTGTCCTGGAAGGTTGCCCTGTGTGAGGATCAACTTGGGGGCAGGGAGTGAGCAGTCTTAATCATGGAGCATAAAACTTTATGCTGTGTATTTTTAATTCTGGTATTCTCATTTGTCCCTCTCTTCTATAATTTCTACTCTCTGCTAAAACTTCCCTTCATTTCATCTCATCCATGTCAGCTCCGTTTTTCCTATTTTCTTCTAGTACATTCATCCGAGTTGATTTTCATAATCCAAATATATGTGTTGCTTCAGAGACTGGTGCTGTCGACTCATTTCTGTTTTGACCTTGTGTGATTTTCTGATTTTTGGTATGTCTCATAATTATTTACTGAATGTCAAGCATTGTGTTTAAAAGAAATAGTAGATCCTATAGTTATTCTGGTCACACAGGTGGGCTCTTGTTTTTGACGTGGCATATGTTTGGAAATCAACATTTTCTACTTTATAGTTGAGGTAGGTCTACCTTTGGCTCCCTGCCCTTCCCCTGCCCCCTCTTTGCATGCAAGAACCTTCAAAAAGTTTGTGGAAAATTGGAAAGGAATGTTAATGGGAATTTTTCTTTTTTGGCGGGGGGGGGGGTTTGTCATAATGGAATTTTTCATCAACTTTTGGAAACCCTTTAGTTTGCTACAGGCTTCATATTATTTTGAGGGCAAGGTCAGGGTTGGGATATTTTCTCTTGGTTTTGGTACCTTCTCTGACTTTAGTATCCTTGTGGGCTGGGCCTATGGTGACCACTAGGATCTTTCTTTGCTTCTCTCCCCTCCCCTCCATGACAGATTGCCCCTGCCTGATGCTCATTGTAAGACCCAAAATACTGGTGAGGTTTCTTCGTGTCTTCCTGCATTTTACAAAGAATCCAGCAAGCCTGATGGTCTTGGACCTCAGTGGCATCCTCTCTCTTCTTTGGCCCTTCTACCCCTGTCATTCTTAATGAGCATTTGGTAAAGGCCTGAGGAAGAGATGGCCAGGAGGTTAGACTTGGGGTTAGAATTGACTTGACAGCCCTGGGTTTGGCTTGTGTTTGGTATTCTCAGGAATTCTTACTGTCGTACTGTCCTCCACCTGGATTTTTAAAGTTTAAAATTTATTAAAAGTTCAGTTGCTTTCTTCTCAACTTTCTTGCCCTTCCTCTGCTCTGCCAAGAGTGAAAGTAGCTCTGCTCCTGAATTCCTTCTCTCTAGGAAGGGGTCCTTCACGTTTATGATCCTTGTTCATTCAACTGTTTGCCACCTCAGCTTCCTGGTGAATGTTGAAAAGCTTGAATAACTTGTACGGGCTTATCTTCACATGGGATGGAGTTTTATCTACCTCATGAAAGAAGGAGAGTAATTGTGAATTGACCAAAATGAAACCAAACTCATTTCCTTTGGCCCAAGTTCAACTCATATCAGAGTAGAACCGTCTCATTTGGTTTCCAAGGCTGTTCATTTTGGGGAAGCAGGCCCACGAATCTTTAGCGGGGTTACCAGATCTCCTGCTAATTGCCAATTAAGTCACAAACTAGTTAACAAATAATAACTGCTACTATTAACTAAGTAATATGAACTACCATGCTTATCCCTAAGATTTCTATAATGTGTTCGTAGAGAATTTGACAGTATTTTTGAATGATGTTACCAGTGGTTAGCAATACCATCTCTGTTCTGGTTCGTTCTCTGATTGTTATTGATCATCCCCTTTCTTCCTCACATTTTGATTTATTCTTTTTGAAGTACTGGTTCTTCTCCCCTCTTGCCACCATTTTTGCTGTTAGGTGCCTGTCAGTGGGTTTGACCCATAGCAACCCTGTGTGCAACAGAGCGAAGCACTACACGTTCCTGTGCCACCCTTACCATTGTTCCTCTGCCCGAGCCCACTGCTCCCGTCACTGCCTCAGTCCATCCTGCTGTTGGCCTTTCTCTTGTTCCCTGTCCCCTCCACTTTACCAAGCACAGTGTCGTTCAATGGGGACTGGTCTCTTCTAACTACATATCAAAATATGCAAGAGGAAGTCTTGCTATCCTTGCCTCTAACGAGCACTCTGGCTCTACCGCTTCTAGGACAAGTTCATCCTTTTCTGCATTTATCATAATGTTACCTATTCATCCAGTTGTGAGGATTTGGGTTATCCTTAAATTGCATTGTAATCCGTACAGAAGGCTGCAATCCTTGATCTTCACCAGCAGGTCCCCCCAGCTTTCTGCAAGGAAGGTTGTGCCAGCTACATAGTGCAGGTTGTTCATAAGATTTCTTCTAGTCTTGATGCCACATTTTCCTTCATAATCCAGCTCCTCTGATGATTTTGCTCAGCATACATAAAGAACAAGTGTTGTCGAAGGATCCAACCCTGACACACACTTGTCCTGATTTTAAACCATGCAGTATACCCTTGTTCTGTTCGCACCACTGCCTCTTGATCCAGGTACAAACTCTAAATGAGCACAATGCAGTGTTCTGGCATTTCCATTCTCCAGGTTGTCCCTGATTATTATGGTCCACAGAGTCAAATGCCTTTGCATAGTCAATGAGACACAAGTAAGCTTCTTTCCAATATTCTCTGCTTTCAGTCAATATACATCTTTAATGACATTGGAATATAAAAAATGGGATTTCTTTCTTTTTTTGTTTGTTTTATTTCAGGGCAAGTGAGTATTGAATTGTTTTAATAGTACTTAAAAATTTCACGCTGATCTTTTTTTAATTGCTTAATAGTCATGTTTATTCAAGGTTATTGATATTGGACTAAAAAGTAACAATCACAATTGACTTAAGGGTTGTACAAATATAAAGATTTTTTGCTGTTTTGTAGCTGCTTAATGGAGAAGTTAGGAGATTTAGACACTTCAGTTTAGGTATTAATTATCACATCTGTTTTCTTGGTAAAATTTAACAATAATGCTGCTAGGTGTTCTCAGAAAGACCCCATGCAGAGCAAAAGAAAATACTGCCTGGTCCTACACAATTGTTGTTCATTGTTGCCGCCACTGTGTCCATCCATCTCAGTGAGCAGCTCCCTCCTTTTCACCAGTAGATGCTCCCTGTCCTTAGGGCTCTCAGGCTAGATGTGCCTTCTCTATGTGGTTGTTGATAAGCTTTGCTTTCCCTCGGATGCTGTATTCTTGCTCATGGATATTTGCTCAATGTACAGATTGAATAAACAAGGTAAAAGGATACAACTGATGTATATCTTTGCTGATGCCAAACCATTCATTATCCACCTCTTCTATCAATTACTACCCTTTTGTTCTTTTACCTGAGCACAGTTAAATGTTCTGGAATTCACATTCTTTGCAGGGTTAGTCATAGTTGTGTATAATCCACACAGGCAAACTGCACAGCGAACAAAACATAAGTAAGTATTTTCTCGCTGTTCCCTGCTTTCAGCCAAGATATTTCCAACTTTTGTTCCCCTATTTCTTCTGAATTATAACTTGAATTTTTGGCAGCTCCTTTTTAATATACTGCTGTAACTATGTAAAAAAGTATCTTCAGCATAATTCGACTTGCATGTGATATGAATGATGATGTTTAATAATTGATGTATTTTGATAGATGACCTCTCTTTGAAATGGACACATACAGAGAGGTCTCTTCCACTTTGTTCGCCAAACTGTTAGCCAGTCTATTTTCCAAATTTCTTGAAATAAACGAGTAGAACCATCCAGTGCTGCTGCACCAGTTTGTTAAAACATTTCAACTGGTGGTGTCCTGCCACTTCACAGAGTCTTGTTTTATGTCAATGCCTTCAGTGCAGCTTGGGCATCATCTTTCAGTGAAACTGGTTCTTGATCTTGTGTTTCCTCTTGGAAATGATTGAATGATGACCAGTTCTTTTTGGTACAGTGACACTGTGCTCTTGGAAATGATTGAATGATGACCAGTTCTTTTTGGTACAGTGACACTGCATATACTTCCATCTTCTTTGGATGCTTCCTGCATCATTAAATATTTTTCCCTAATACCATTTGTGCCTATGTTTATGACAAGTATCAAGAATCTTTTCTGTCTTCATATTCTTTGTACTTTTCTTTCTCTACTGCCTTTTAAAATGCCTTTAGCTCTCTTTATGTCCTTCCTGGCTACATAATGTGATTGATTAAAAATGGTCAATACCAGTTCCTTTCATCTCACTGATGTTTAGAATATTGTTCTATCTTAGAATTATTTGTTCTGTTTAATTTTTGAGGTCTCCCAATTTTCGTAGATTCTTATTTTGTGCATTTGATGTTCTTATTATTTTAAGAACATTTTATTGGGAGCTCTTACAGATATTATAACAATCTATAATTCAGTTAGGTTAAGCATAATTATACAATTGCTGTCACCATGATTTTGAAAACATTTTCTTCTTGAACTCTTGGATATCAACTCCCTTTTATCCCCTCCATCCTCCCCCCTGCCCCCAAGAATCCTTATTATTATATTACATATTATATATATATATATTATTGTCACATCTTACATCATCCAATGTCTATGTTCACCTACAATTCTGTTGTTCTTTACCCTTGAATTAGGTTATACAGTCATTGCTATCAGCTTTCCTCCCTTTCCTGTACCTTTAGAGAATCATTACTCAATTACTGTTTCTGAAGGTTTTATCTATCTTGGATTTCTTACATCAGACTATCTTAATTGTACAAATGAACATGTGCAGGTCTAACAAGATTATTGAGGTCAGACTGTTAATCAAGCTTTCTATTTCGTGGTTCTGAAAAGATAGAGTAATATATGACCAAAAAAGCCCTGATTTATGGCAGACGGGGTAACTGTTTTAGCCACCATGACAGCACCTGCTTGCACAGCCAGTTTTTCACAAAAAGCAGGATCCCTTTCTTGCCCTATGCACCTTACTCACCTGACCTTGCTCCCGGCAACTTCTTTTTGTTGCTACGAATGAAGAGGGACATGAAAGATCAGCAATTTGATGTGGATGAGGTGAAGAAAAAGTGAGGGAGGAACTGTCAGCAAACCAAACAGATGAGTTTGAAAAATATTTCCAAAAATGGAATCACAGATTTGACAAGTATATTAAGTGTAATGAAGAGAACTTTGAAGATGATAAAGTTTTTTTGTTAAAAAATGAGAATACATAGCTTTGAAAAAATGTTGGTTTTTTTGTATCCCCTTGTATGTATGATTTTTTGTGTGTGTATTTCATATGTGTATGTGTATTAAAGCACAAAGGAGGCATAGTGTGAAGATATATGTATCCAAACAACTCACAGGGTTGGTTTACTGGGTTAAAAAGACCATAGCCTTGTTGGGTAAATTAGTGAGTTGGCATAACATACTACATAAAGTTAATGTTCTGTACCCCAGTTTAGTGAATAGTGCCTGACATCTTAAAAGCTTACAAATTGTTATGTAATATATAACTCTTGGTGTTTTACTCATCTGAAGTGTAAAATGAAGGAAACCAAATAAAGCAGAAACTATCCACATGATTAGTGTCCTACAAGAACCCTGACCTCGTCTATTCTATACGTGGTGCCTAGCTACCCGTGCCAACTATTCTGACTGCAGACTTATAATAGAAAACCCTGTATAGTATGAGAAAACAATGTGGAACAAACTAAAATTTCCTGAAACTAGCCAGACTTACTGGAATGATAAAGACAAGAGAAACCCCTCAGACTATTACCCTGAGATACCGTGTGGATTTAGTACTGAAGCTACTGTCAGAGATCATCTTTCAGCCAAATACTCTATTGGCTTAAAACAAACAGAATTATTGCCTCTGAGTAATGTGTCCCTTAAACATCCAATTTATATCAGGCCAACTGGTCAACATTTTCCCAGAAGTAAAATGAAAAGGAAAGCTAGATCAATGGAAACTGAACCAACAGAATGTCAGTAATCAGAATGCCGATACGTTGTAAACACTATAATGGGAAAAAGTTTTATAACAATTTTTAAACCTAATAGCTGTGTAGACATTGACTAAAACTATACCACAATGAAATATATTTTTTCCAAAAGATAAAATGCAAAATTTCCCTATATAACATGTTATTTTAGAAGATGATCTCATTGAATGTCGTATACATTCTACAAAGCAAGTACCTTTAATCATAAAGTTGTCCAGGGTTAGTCTCTAACCTCTGTTTCAGCCCTCATACTTCTGTATAGGGTGTAACTGGAAATGACGGTGGTGCCCTGGGTTAGCTAACGGGTGAAGTCTGAATGGAATGTGGATAAGTGAGCAATTTTGGCAGAAAGTACACCACACTTTTTCTTTAGTTGTCTCCCAGGCTAAGATTAAACAGAATTATATGTTGCCAAGTTTTAGTGATTTATGGGGTATCTGCTCTGAGTCAAGCCAGTATCATACTAATTGACTCCACACTTATATGTCAGAACTTGTGTGCTCTTTTTAAAGACTACATGTCTTATAAGTTGAGTACACGATAAAAAGATCCTTCTAATTTAAGAGAGCATTATCTTAGAATTATAATTTGAATAAAATTGATGTCAAATTAATGGCTTATTCTCTTTTCTCACCTATTTAACATTCTTGAAGTTCAAATCCTGCTTTATGTCATGTGATAGCCCTGTTTGACTAAAGAAACAAATCCAGTAACCCTCTTAGATGTATAGGAAAGAGTTTAATATCAAGAAGTAATTATATATAAAGTATCCCTGCCCAGTCCTACTCAAATCCGTAAGTCCGATACCAGTCCTCAAGCCCCTCTTCAGATGCCCACACCCACGTGCAATGATGCTTCCTGCAGGAAGATCACTGGCGGGGTACAGATTCTTGTGAGTCCCAGGTCGGGGCAAGCATGGTGGAGCTCTGGCAGTTACCCGGGTGGCCAGCAAGTCTGGAAAGTAGAGGAGGAGTTAGGGTCCTATTGAGAAGGCCATGTCTCCAAGGGAACAGCGCCAGGCTTCGACCTGATTGACAAGTTTGAGTCCACCCCTAGCCAGGCAGGTCTAGTTGACATACAATGGCCAAATTACCACAAGTCATGAAGAGAATTTTAAGTTATGTAATTATATAGTTTATGTATGTTACTATTATATTTTTAAAGAGGCTATTAACTATAATGAAACAAATTAATACTTTTAAGATTAGTTTTCCATACTAGTTTTCCTGTCTTTAGAGCAGTGGTTCTTGACCTTCCTATTGTTGCCACCCTTTAATACAGTTCCTCATGTTGTGGTGACCCCCAACCATAAAATTATTTTCATTGTTACTTCATAACTGTTGTTTTTCTACTGTTATGAGCATAATGTAAACATCTGATATGCAGGATGTATTTTCATTCTTTTTTGGGGGGGGCATCAGTATTTTCATTCTTACAAGTTGAACATAATTAAAGTATAGTGATTCATTAAAAACAATATGTAGTGGTATATCGTGAAATGTTTATGTCTTGTCCAATGGTCTTAGGTGACCCCTCTGAAAGGGTCATTCACCCTTTAAAGGGGTTGAGACCCACAGGTTAGAGTCTTAATTATTGAAGGTATTCTGAGTACTTGAGAAAAACTTTAAAAATAAACTTTCCCAAGATAGGTAATGTCCGTAAATTTCTTATTTTACCTTTTTTTTTTTTTTTCTGTTTGTGTACTGCTCTTTGTAGATAACCTGAAGGTGGTTTGGAACCTGTGCTTGC
The DNA here is from genome assembly GCA_004026705.1 of Nesogale talazaci. Taxonomy (NCBI): domain Eukaryota; kingdom Metazoa; phylum Chordata; class Mammalia; order Afrosoricida; family Tenrecidae; genus Nesogale; species Nesogale talazaci. The sequence continues at coordinate 35,353 of PVJH01002118.1, forward strand.
CTGCAAGCTGCATGCAGCTTGGCGGTTGAAATCCACCATCCTCTCTCTCCGCATGAGAAAGAGATAATTGTTTACTCCTATAAAGATTTGTAGTCCCAGAAACCCTATGTAGGCCCTCTTTGGTAGGGATCTATTCAATTGGATTTGTTTATGTAGTTGATATTTAATTTTGGTATTTTTCATATTAAGGTATTTTTGTATATATGACCTATATGTAATATGCAAAAAAGTTGGGAAAACAAAACTAATTATGATTGAATATTCTAATAGGTTTAATTTCTTTTAAAACATCTTTTAAATTGAAATTCTGTGACTTATAGAAGAATGTGTATAATAGTTCCATAAACTTTTAAGTGCAATCGTATCCTATTTACCAGTGACTATGTGCTAAAAATTTGTTTAGTGATATACTTCTGCTCTTTTGTTTAGTTTTTTGATCTGTCTTTTCTTTTTGGTTAATTTTGGGAGTATTTCCTTTTATTTAGTATTATACAGCAGTTTATTTAATGTAAGCTTATTTTTCATGATTGAGCTTGAGATTCTTCAGCTTGGTATTTGCTATATTTTATGTATTTTATAGACTTTTCAGTTTATCACTTGAGGAACATTTCCTTTTCTCCATTATCTAGTGTTCTCGTTGAAATTTCAGAGTATGTTAGTTCTTTATATCTGTTCATGTCACTTGAGTATTTTTATCAGTTTTTATCTGTGCTGTGATCTCATTGTTTCGTCCATTTCTCCAGTCCTCTCTTTAGCTGCATCTCGTGTAGTTTTAACCTATCTAATGAGTTTTTCATCACAGCAGCTATAGTTAGCATTTCTGTAATTTGCACTCGTTTGACATATATTTTTTCTGTATGCTTTTACATGTTTTCTTTTAATCTTTTAGTCTCCATCGTCTGCTTATTAGTATTGTATGTATAGCTGTTTTATGTTCTACATTTTAATATTTCTAGTGTGTGCATTGCTAAACTCCTATTTTGATTTATTTTTCATTGATCCTGACTTGCTTTCTGATGTTTTATTGTGAGAAACATAATTGGATATGAATTTATAAATATTATGTGACATTCAATTGGGGATATTTTCCAAGGAGAAAGTATTTTTCAGTTTTTCATAACTGGTAGAGGGTTTCATTTCAACTGCCCAAATTTTAGGGTTTCATTAATACTTGTTCTTAGGGCAACAACATATATTCATTTTCTTCTCTTTCCCACAGGCAACTAGCTTGAAATCTTTCATTTTGGTCCTTAGTCCCATAAGTTTAAACAACATGACTTTTGTAGTTTAATGTTATTTTGGTGCTTAGCCCAAGTTTTTAATCAGCCTGATTCTTGTGGCTCTTTCGTGAATAGCTACGTTAGGACAATGTTGGTGGACTTTTTAGTGTGGGAAATCACGACTTGCTTATTTTCACCTGCCTCGTGTCCGATCACAGGTTCTTCTTAGGCATCTCTTCTTTCAATATTGTGATTTCATAAATTTAATATTATTTGTATTATAAATAAACATTGTTTGTAGCACATTTGAGTGCTATGATTACCTGTCTTCTTTAATGATTGTCTTACAATGCAATTTTCCATGCACTTATAAATAACTGACTGACCATCCTGGGCATTCCTAGCACTACTTCTCAGTGTGAGTTTCTTTGTTTACTGGATCCTTTGTTTCCTTTCTCAATTATATCCTTTGTTTGGGTGGTACACATTCTTTAGTAGCAGTATGGAAAAAGATATGTAAGAGAGAGATTATGAATATCCTACATTTGATTTAATAGGTTCTTTGGACATACAGTTTAGTGTAGATTGGGAATAATTTTCAGTCAGAATTTCAGAGACTGTGTGCCATTTTCTTTTTGCTTTTGGTATTGTTATGTGAAAAGTCCAAAGCCACTGTAATTACTGATCCTTTTTTTAAAAATCATTTCTTGGAGGCTCTTATAATCCGTACATCAATTATATCAAGCACATATGTACATATATTGCCATCATCATTTTCAAAATATTTTCTTTCTCTGGAGCCCTTGGTATCAGCTCCTCTCTTTTTCCTCGCCCTCCCCTTCCCACCTTGTAAATCCGTGATAAATGATAAGTTGTTATTGTTTTACTGATTGTTTAATCTGACTTCTTTCCACACTAACGCTGGGATCTTGTTGATCCCCAGGGTTCTGAAATTTAAAAATTCTTTGACTTCCTTCTAGCTGACTTTCCTCCTCTGTACTGGATTGTTCAAGGGCATGTTTATTAACACGAAACTGTGTACTTCTCTTCTGGGAAGCTGACTTGAATAATCTATTGCTGATTGTCTTCTCCATTTCCTCTCTTCTTTCCTTCATTAATTCTGTTGTTTAGATAGTTAACCTCCTGGACTGTTTTTATAGTGTGTGTTTTTTTTCATTTGTTGTTATTTATTTTATCTGAAATTTTCAACTATTTTCCAATTTCTTGAAGATTTTCAAATCTTCATTTTGAATGTACAATAACTTCTTTTGTTGCTTTTTTCTCTTTTACCCTGGAGCAGTATTTTCCAAGTGGGTGATACACCCCCTGGGGATTAGTGCAACAAACCAGAAGCACGGCAAGGACCGTTTCCTACACTTGATCCTAGAGTGTGGGCTATAGTAAAAAGGGTTTTCTTTTAATTAAAAGATCATTTTATTGAGGGGGCTCTTAAAACTCTCATAACAATCAATACATCAATTGTATCAAACACTTATACATATATTGCCAATCCTTATTTTCTAAACATTATCTATTTGAGCCCTTGGTATCAGCAACCCCCCCCCCCCCCCCCTTGTGCCCCCTTGATAAATTACAAATTATTTTTATTTTCATATTTTGCACCGATCATTGTCTCCCTTCCCCCATGTTTCTGTTGTTCTCCCCCGAGTGTGTGTGGGTGTGGGGGGATGATGGGGCGGGGGGGGGGGGCGGGGTGGACTACAAAAGGCTTTAATGCCTGAGAAGTTCTCAGTCATTTTTATTTTCCCTGAAAAGGACATGGTAGGCCAAATAAGTTTGGAAACCTGTGCCCTAGAGCAGTGGTCTCAACCTTCCTAATGCCGTGACCCTTGCGTACAGCTCCTCATGTTGTGGTGACCCCCCGCCCATAAAATTATTTTTGTTGCTACTTCATCACTGTCATTTTGTACTGTTATGAATCGAGCGACCTCAATTGAGAACTGCTGCCCAAGAGCATATTTTTTTCTGTTTAATAGTTTTTTATTTTTAAAAAGTTATCAGTCTTCTTTCTGTTTTTCCCTCCAAGTTGAATCCCCTACCCACAGACCTTTCCTTTAGTGGTGACTCCTGTCTTTAACACGAGAAACTCCGCTTTGCTAGGTTATATGTTACTTTGGAAAAACTCGACAATTATTTTCTTCAGTTGTTGTAACATTTTATATTCCTACCAGCGCACCATTGGGTTTAAAGTTTTTCCATCAGTAGGAGTTATTTTTTTCTCTTATTATAGCTATGTATGCAATGAAGTAGTATTAACTTTGCTTCTTCACAATGAATTACGATGTAAAAATCTTGTTTTTCAGGGGCTGTGCTTCTTTGTAGTGTACAAGGATTGTCCGTGAATATTGACCCAATCTTATACACATGGCTTGTCTATCTGCCTCAGAAACGAACCAGTAGACATGTACAACAGGTGAGAGATTTTAATAATTTATTCAAAAGTGGAACAATACTTTATCTCAGTTCATGATTGGATTTGCATATCTTTTATATTGTTTTCCTTTTTCTTTTTAACAGATTTATTGGCATATAATTTACATCGCATACACTTCAGTAGTTCAATCATATCAAGTAGAATTATGCAATTATCACCATATCAATTTTAGAATATCTATACCACCATTCTCATGGTTAAATTACCTTTCAAAAGAGTGTGCAATCACAATTAGTTCTAGTGCTCCTGTTTTTCTTTTTTCTATATACACTTGAGTTTCTGCCTCTCCTTCCCATTTTCACCCACATACCATACACTAAGATGATATTCTCTGTTATTTGTGTGCAAGAAATTGGGGCCCAGGATATCATTGACTCTTGAGGAGAGTTTAATAAGATTATTTGTTAAGCAGATGAGTTACAGTGAGGGTAACTGCCACTGACTGATTCCGACCCACAGTGGCTGCCAGGACTGGGAGGCCAGTCCGAACAGGCATCCAAGGCTGGACCTTTTTTTGTTTTTTTTTTTAAATTACTTTATTGGGGGCTCGGACAACTTTTCTCATAATCTATACATCCATCACATTTGTACATTTGTTGCCATCATCATTCGCAAAACATTTTCTTTCTACTTGAGCACTTGGTATCAGCTCCTCATTTTTCCCCTCCCCTCAGGAACCCTTGGTTATTTGTAAATTATTATTATTTTTCCATATCTTACACTCTCCGATGTCGTCCTTCATCTACTTCTCTGTCGTCCATCCCCTAGGGAGGGAGTTACATGTATCTATTCCCCTGTTCTGCTCCACCTTCCCCTGACCCTCCTGGTAGCTCTACTCTCATTGTTGGTCCTGAGGGGTTTATCTGTCCTGGATTCCCTGTGTTTCCAGCTCTCATCTGTACCAGTGTACATCCTCTGGTCTAGCCAGATTTGTAAGGGAGAATTAGAATCATGAGAGTGGGTGGCAAGGAAGCATCAAAGAATAGGAGGAATGCTGTATGTTTCATTGTTTCTCCACTGTACCCTGAGTGGTTTGTCACCTCCCTGCGACCCTTCAGTAGGGGGATGTCCACTTGCCTATAAATGGGTTTTAGGTCCCCACTCTGCACTCCCCCTCATTCAGAATGATATGATTTTTTTGTTTTTTGAGGCCTGGTACCTGATGCCATCGATGAGGCTGTATCTTGTTAAGGTAATAGAAAGCCTCCATCTCCTCCCACTTAGAGTAGATAGTCCAATGTTTGGCCCTACTTTCCTTCTTTTTTTTTAGGCATCACTGCCCTGGTAGTGGGAGTAGGAGGCCCAGCCTTTGCTCCTGGGAGCCGGAATTGAACCTCCATCCCAGTGGGCCGCAGTCCCGCGCACAACCACTACGCCATCGGGGCTCAGCCCTCTACTTTCCTTCTTATCGCAGTGTCAGCAAATGTTAACTGTGTGCTTTATTAGCCCAACTTTTGTTCCTCTTCCTGAGCTGTTTAACAAATATGCATGGGCACATCCTAGGATATGTGAGTGGTTGGGGAAAAGGGTTGGGATACTTTTTCCTTTAAAAAAATATGAATTACAAATTAAGGAATAGCTAATTATAGTTTGTAGAATACTTAAATATAATAATTTTTGGTGTTGACATACTTAATTGAATTCTGACAGTGGATTTTATTATTTTCATTTTAGTGGGGTAGCATGTTATTTATTGAAATTTACTTATATTTAAACTCACATTGCTGGTAAATGGCTGAACTACAAATGTTTGAGATCAAATTTATTTTATATTGAATTGCATTTTTCCATTGACTTCCATGTTTTGAAGTATGTCTGTATATTTTTTCTGAAAGAACTCAAAGTTAATTGACAGAAAAACTAGGCAGTTTCATAATTTAATCAGAATGAAGCTGAAACAAAGTTTACTAGAGACTTTATTATTGTTTTATAATTTTTCTATTGTTCACTTTTGCCTAATTTTGTTTGAAACCTCCTTTATCCTGCTATCTGTTTTACCCTTCCAACAAATAGTTACAGCATTCTAGGCATTGCATTAGACACTGGGACCAGAGAAAAGTCCAGCTTAACCGTTCCTTCTATGAGTTTGTGGTCTACTAGAGAATGCTGTGGAATAGAGTATTGTTTATTAAGTGTGTCTAGGATTATGAGAAAGCAAAAAAGTGAAATAATTCTCACATACAGGAGAAAGTGTAAGAAGAAAGGATTGACAATTGAACTGAGCATTCCAAAGGCAAGCCAAGTAGGGAAGATTGCTCTAAACTGAATGTACAAACAAGAGCAAAGGAGAGTTGGTAAGAAAGGGATCATCAAGGCTTCCAAGTTTGGAGCCAGTGTTCTTGAAGAGACATAGTCTATCCATGAAATACTTACCTGATGTCCTGAACCTGAGTTTGAGACTTTATCTTGAAACATAAAGAAGAATTCTATACACCTGATATAAAGAGATCTGGAATTTTAGAAGGTTTACTCTAATAAAATATAGAGGATGTATGATAGAGGAAGTAAGTGCAGTGACCATTTGAGAAAAATATCTAGTTCTAATTCTTGCTTAGCAATTTCATAGGCTATGTACTACAGCTAATCTTGAGAGGCATATAGAATTTTCATACAGCTTAACAAAATAAGTATATAATAATTGTGTATGATAGGAATTTGAATTTTTAAAATTGTGGCAAGAAATATATGTAGCAGAAAGTTTGCCAACCTAAAATGGCTTTTACATTTATTATCAATGACCTTGTCATCATGCTATGTAACTATCACCATGATCCTTTTTCCAAATTTTGTCACCGGTACAGAAACTCTGACTCCTGAGCAGTGACTGCCTGTCCCTTCCCCTGCCACTCTACGAAGACCTACAATCCTTACCTTTCAGAGGTATAGATAGTATTGGAGTAAATATATTCCTCACTATTTTTTGTATCCTTCAAGTATTTTCTTTGTTTGTTTGTTTTTTGGGCATCACTGCCCTCTGGTGGTGGGAGTAGGAGGCCCAGCCTTTGCTCCTGTGGAACCGCTGCTGGAATTGAACTTCCATCGCAGTGGGCCTCAGTCCCGCGCACAACCACTACGCCACCGGGGCTCAGCCCTTCAAGTATTTTCTAAGACTATATTTTAAGGCTTTTTTATATTGGCAAATTAGTTCTCGAATTGGTGTACAATGAATGTACAGCATTATGATTTTTATTACCTACACAAACACTAAAAAATATACTTTTAAAATGTCTAATACATGATTTTAGTTTTAAAAAATGCTACTGTGAAGTATTGAATGAATAGAGTTGAATCCTGATGTCATCATCACTCAGCTTCAAAAGATATGAACTTCAAGTTATAAACAATCACAATCACTTTGAACTTCTGTTCAATGAAAAATGCTAGTATGTAATATTGATGAAAAATAGAGTGAAGCAACTTTTATGTTACTGTTATATGTGAAAATTGGTAAAGCTGAAAATTATTAAGTTTGATATCGAACATAATCTCAAATCTAAAAACCACATTCACTGCCATTGAGTTGATGCCATGCTACATAACAGGACAGATCTGCCCCTGTGAATTTCTGACACTAACTCTTTTTTTTAAATCATTTCATTGGGGATGTGTACAACTCTGAATACAATTCATACATATATCCATTGTTTGTCAGGCACATTTGTACATTTGTTGCCATCATCATTCTCAAAAAATTTGCTTTCTATTTTTAAGCCCTTGGTATCAGTTTCTCATATTTTCCCATCCTTTCATGTTCCCCTGCCCTCACGAACCCTTGATAATTTATTTATTATTTTTATTATTTTGTCATGTCTGATGCCTCCCTTCACCCACTTTCCTGTTGTCCATACCCCAGGGAAGAGGCTATATGCAGATCCTTATAATTGTTTCCCCTTTTCTAACCCCCTTTCCCTCCACCCTCCTGGTGTTGCCACTCTCACCACTGGCCCTGAAGGGATCATCTAGCTTGGATTCTTTGTGTTTCCAGATCCTACATCCTCTTGTCTAGCTGTATTTGTAAAGTAGAATTAGGATCATGATAAAAGGGATCGGGGCGGGGGGAGGGGGGGCGGCGGCGAGAGAAAGCGTTAAAGAACTAGAGGAAAGTTGTATATTTCGTCATTGTTATACTACATCCTGACTAGCTCGTCTCTTCCCCAAGACCCATCTATAAGGGGATGTCCAGTTGCCTACAGATGGGCTTTGGGTCCCCAGTCTGCATCTTCCCTCATTTACAATGATAGGATTTTTTGGTTTTTGATGCCTGTTACCTGATGCCCTTCGACAGCCATGATCACACAAGCTGGTGTGCTTTTTCCATGTGGGCTTTGTTGTTTATGAACTAGATGGGCACTTGTTTACCTTCAAGCCATTAAGACTCTAGATGCTTTATCTTTTGATAGTCAGGCACCACCATCTTTCTTTACATTTGCTTATGCACACATTTGTCTTCAGCGATTGTGTCAGGGTGTGTGTGCATCATGGAGTGCCAATTTAGTAGAACAAAATGTTCTTGCATCAAGGAAGTGCTTGAGTGGAGGCCCAGTGTCCATCTGCTACCTTAATACTAAACCCATAGATATATGCACATAGATCTATTTCCCCATCATCATATATAAATATATGTACATATGTATCTGCCTATGTTTAGACCTCTATAAATGCCCTTTGCCTCCTTATTCTTTCCTCTATTTCCTTTTACTTTTCTCTTGTACCAGTTTATTTTATAATTTTCACCACTAGCTTTACACCTTGGAAACAGTCTGGGTCCAAAACTTTACTAGTTTATCATCCAGAAATTTTTTACACAAATTTCCAAATTGTCCATCATGGTGATGACAATCACTTGGCATACTTTTGATTTAAAAACTTACATTATTAGAAACTTAAAAACTATTTCACAAAGCAGAATTGGAATTTCTACTTATGGACTCTTTACATATGATGATTTCACATACTAAAATAGTTTCGATTTCTTTAAGTTTATTCCTTTTTTTTATAGACTGTAACTCTTTTCAGGAGTGGAAAGTCCAATTATTTTTCCATGATGTGGCTGGTGGTTTTGAAATGCTGACCTTGCACTTAGCAACCCAATATGTAACCACCAGGGCTTCTGTTAAAAATCATTAGGTCGGGCCTGTGAGTAGGTCAGAGCATTGGGTTGGTGGTTAGTGGATTTCAGCATCGTCTGTAATATTTCATTTCTACCATTTAACCAAGGGAAGTAACTATGATTAAAACAGCTGTTAATTATTTGTTATGTTGACATTATAGGTGTTGTTTTATTCTTTGTCTTTCACTGTAATTTTATGGAATGAAGAACCTAAGTCTATTTATCTTGCTGGGCAAGGACGGCATAGATCTGGGTTTGGCGTATCGCTGGAAGAATGAAAACAGCAATAGGAGGTTGACAAAAGAGACCCTGCTACTATCACATCTTTTACTATGTTGACCATATTTTCAAAAAAGAGGAGAGAATCACTTATCCAGTGTGTCTGCCTAAATACATAGCATCACCTTATCCATGATCACCGCATTTCAGAAAGACAGAGCCTCGATTACCAATCATACCAGTCATTCCACAGTGGGAAACCAGGATCTGTGGGGAACCACTGTATACACTTAAAGTATCGCCATGCACAAGGCATGCAAGATCCTTTGTTTTGGCTACAAGAGATTTCAATGGCTTTTATTTTTTAACCTGTGTAGCTGCATGTAGAATTTAAAGTAGTCACAGGTTCTTCTCCTTTGTTAGCTATGGTCACGACCATGGCTTCCATTGATTGTGTCTTTCAACATTTGTACACTGTACATCACAATGTATTTACTTAATTACACATGGTTGTCTAATTTTCCCTTTGAACTCAGTCAGGTGTTTTAGGGTATTTGGTCTTATACCAGATTTATGAAAGAAATTAGAGTGATTATGGAGTCACTAAATATTAGTTGACAAACAGGACTTCTAATCAATATCCTCACTCATTTTATAGCTCAGTTAACATTAGATGAATCGAAAATAAAACTATATTGAGAATTTCTTATCTTGTTCTTAAAGAGCTATTTTCTAGTCAGATTTTTATAAGTACTTAAACTTTCAAAACAAGTTTCAGAATTTTAAAAAAGTTTGAGTCTAAATAATCAGGGATTTATACACAATCTGAAAAATAGGGACTTGTAAAGAATGTTTATAATATACACTTGCAAAGATTTATAAATAGCCTGGAATAGATTACCCTGAGAACAAATTTAACTTTAAACTTTCACCTTAAGAATAAACATTATAGTTACTCTAATTAAATTGTAGAGGATTTAGTTACACATGGGAAATTTAATAACCTGTAATTATTTAAACAAAATAGACGGCCATTTTAGAGATTGATAAAGATAGTTTGATAACTTTTTGCCAGAGTTAGCAAGAAGACAGCAAACATTTCAATGGCACTTGGATTATAGAGATATGTGAGACGTTGTCTAAATGGTTGTGGATGTATATCAATATCCTTTGGCAAGAGCAAAACCCTTTACTGAACTCTTGTTTTTAAGCAGTGCTTTTATATTAGGTTATCTTGAAAAGATCAGTGACAGTACCAAGTATTGGCTGTCAAATGAGTTGAAATCTATGTAGGCAATAAAAAATACACAGCTAGGTAATGTTAATATAATTTGCATCTCTTCTACTATTTTAGCACTTGGGACATTGTAAAGGCACACAATGTATTGATGAGCTCATTTGCATAGGTCCTCATCACGTAGCTAACATTCAGTGTTAAAAGTGGAGTGATGTTTGGGGCGGGAGCTGCGCGATGCTGCTCACTGGGTTGAAGATAGCAGTGTATGACAGTGCAGCCTGACACCCCCACCCCCTTCCACATTCATCTTCTGATATGGCTGGATTCCACTGATCATCAGATGGTTCCCAAGTTGCAATTGCCTTCTCAGTTTGTGGCTAAAATCCAACATTTTGATGATTGTTTTCCACCCAGTTCAGCATTGATCTTTGATCCTGTAGCAAACTTGAAAATACCTTTTTTTTTTTTTTCTTCTTGCCAAAAATCTGACAAGATTGTATTGGGCGTCATCAGCAGTAACATCAGACTTTATTTCAGTGAATAAAGATGAAACGGCCTCTTTATTGTCCAGCTCAGCGCTCATGCATTCAATATAGGGCCATAATGTTTTCCAGCTTTTTCAAACCCGATATTTTTCAATGCTGTCTAACAATGCTCTATACACATCATTTTGTCAAACAAAATATAGATTCGTAGCACTTAATTTTTAGGACTGTCCAGTTTGACATGTATATGCTCAGCTTTAGGAAATATATCCACAATGTTATCTGGATACCATTATTTTCTAGGAGGGGTAATTAAAAATTAAATTTCAGTTTTTATTTTGCCTTTTCCTGTTGTAGCTGTATCATTTTTCTAAAATTTATGTGACCTGAATACTTCCAAAAGTTACTGGTTTTTATCCAGGGTTAAAATTTTAAGTTCAATTTGATATCAGTCCATGTGTTTGCATGTGTGTGCAAGACAGAGAAATGGATGTAAACTAATAAGGCCTTAGCTTCCTCGCGTGGAAATTAGGGCTGTTCTCAATGCCTATTCGCCCTCCCTGCCTAAGCACACTTTCCCTTCAACTTTTCATTGTGGTTCTTTCTAGCAGCCCGTGGTGGCCGTCCCTCTTGCTATGCCTATTAGCAGAAAGAAAGAAGATGAAGTGTCTGTTGGAAGTGCTCCGTTGGTGAAGCAGCAGTCCTATCAGGCCTCAGAATATGCCAGCAGCCCTCTAAAAACAAAAACAGGTATGTATGAATTACTGGAAAGGATTGTAGATTGTACCCAATCTCTCAAACAGGTATATATTAATTACTGGAAACGGTCAGAGATTCTACCATAGCTCTCATTTAACAAATTAGCCTGTCACATTTTTATTGATGCTTAGCCTAAAGCATTCGACTTGCCGATGGTGGAATAGGTTCTAGGACTCAGAGTATTGCAGTTTTCTTGCTGTCGTGCCTTGAAGCCAGTTCTCCATGTGTGGCACAAGGAGGACCAGGTGATTCCTGCATTTACAGTACAGTGAGTGGCGAGGTACCCTGAGTTTAGGAAACCTGAATCTTTTATGATAGGCAGAAAATACTCCTGTCCTTTCCTTGAAAGCAAGGGTGGGAAGCCTCTTTTCTGCCAAGGGCCATTTGGATATTTATAACATTCTTAGGCCATATGGGTTAAACATTTAATTAGCTGACCCCTAATGTGATGATTTATAAGGCCTGTAGGCTGGATGTTCCCTACTCCTGCATTAGAGGGAGGGAGATATGCTCTCTACCTTAAAAGACAGAAAGAAAACCTGCCCCTTGTTCAAATGAAAGATGTTAGCATGATTATTCAAGGCTGCTCTTTGAAAACATTCCTGAAAGCACTGTTGGGAACATAGGCAGCCAGTGACTCCACTGGGCAGGACTTGCAGAAACAAGGCACCCGGGCAGATTAGCTTCCAATAGTATGTTTCTGCTTAAAGCGTAATATTATGGTCATATTGGAGACTGTAATATGTTTCAGCCATCTTTTACCCCTTCTCTTTCTCAGCCGATCACCTATCCAAGTACAAAAATTGCCTTCCATTAGTTACTGTCTGTTAGCATTTTTTATGTAGTTAAAAAACACTCAATTCTTATTAAAGCATGCTTTTTCTAATTTTTTTTAGATGATAGGCTACTTCTCTCCAGTTTGTTTTATATCTTTGCTTAGAGGTACAACTTTCTTTTTTTTTTTTTTTGCAACTTTATTTCTTATAAGATATTAGGTTTTCAATACCCTTTCAATAAGTCGAAACTACTTATTAAAATAGGTGTTTTTCATGGATAAGACTGTTCTAGGTGATAATGAAGTTAGAAAACATAAAGGCACAATTGTTTCTTGTAAGGAATTTATAATGTGAGAAATTTATAATATATGGCATAGGATATATAATAAAGTCCAAGCAAAAGTTTATATTTTTAAGGGAAGAATTTGTCTTATTCCTTACTATATGTTTACCAACAACAAATATGGTAAAATAGGTTTGAGGGGTTTTTTTTAGGTTTGAGTTTTAAACATAAGTATTACTGTTTTATTCTTTGTTGTTCTCCCTGAAGTATGTTCTATTTATTGTGTGGAAATTATTAGAAATCCACTTGTTAATATTCACAAATCTTCTACTCTGTTGATATTTAATAATAAAATGCTTACTGCTCAGATTTTACAGTATAGACTGGCAGAAATTTATGTTGAGTTACAATTATAAAAAACAGTACTTCCTTTCAGATACTAGTCTAAAACCTTTTCAGGCTATAAGTCTTTTGGAATGTATAAATAAATCGCTTAATAAAATCAATTTGTCAATATGATAAAGATAAGCTTATATTTTAGCATATTCAGATCCTTTCTTTAGCCCAGTTCTTTACATGACATGTGACAATTGATTTAAAATAATGTTAAGGAATATTAGTAAGGCTTATAATTTAAATAAAAATATGCAGGCATTTCAAAACATACATGGGAAAATAGAATGAAAAGATAATGGAATTTTTCAAAGCCTCCTTGATGTTGAGCTGTATAGAAAGTATGATCATAGATTTGAAATGGTATCTGTGTATCTATGAAGATTTTATATGTAAATTAGCAAATGAAAGTGTTATCTGTTGTGACAGCTATTATGGCATCATAACAATTTTATGTGATATATAAGAATATTAATTTTTACAGTAAGGAAAATAAATAGTAAAAGTTGGACTTTCTTCCTAAGAAGGCTTATACCAATAGCAAATTATTCTTTATTTCAAATTACACATATGAACTAAGGTTCATTTTCCTTGGAGTTGAGGGTGGTGGCCTCCTCTGTTTTTAGTGTTTCTCCATAAATTAGCTCACTGCTGTCAACCCTAAAGGGCAGAATAGAATTGCCCCTGTGGGTTTCTGAGATTATAAATTTTTACAGGCACAATAAGGCTCATCTTCTTTTCAAGGAACAACTTGTGTGTTTGAACTGCTTGTCATTAGCAGACCAACTCATAGCCCAATATTCCTCCAGAACTTCAACCGTGGGCCATCAAGTCACTTGTGACTCATTCAGTCACTATGTCGGATGAGCTTGTGGATTTCTGAGATGAACTCTTCACGGGAGTAGAAAATCCTCCTTTGTCCCCCATGGAACAACTGGTGGTTTCAAATTGGTGAACTCATGGATTATAGTCCAGTGCATAATCTATGCCCCAGAATGAAAATCCACCCCCTATGCCCTTCCTTAGATACCCTCCAGCTATTTATAAACTTACTTATAGGTAAATATTTATTTTTATTCTTAGTAATTAGAGTATTCTTTGTATACATCTTGCTTAAGCTGTTTATAATGAATAAAAATCAAATAACAGCTTCTGCTAACTCTGTTTGGGGACAGGTATTATTTATGGAAGACAACAAATCCTAGTTCCAGCATTTGTTGTTTTTATGAGTGACAAATCCTTTCTCGTCGAGGCCCACAGTCCATCCCAGGGGCAGTGGTAGGTAGTGCTCTTGCCTTTCTCAGAAACTTGGTGGGATGTTGGCCAGCATGTGTCCACATATCCACCCACCTCACAATCCGTTCTCAACAGTGTGATTACAGCATGCTCGTTCACATATTCATAAGAACATTCAGTGCTACACAGGTTTAAACATAGAATTAAATGTCAAATTTTATATTAAAAATTGTGAGTTCATTGAATTAAAACAGCATCAAAGTAAAATCACTGCACAAATTAATGGACTATTGTATCTTCAGATGTAATCAATGTGGTGAGATAGTTATATGATTTTTAACACCTTTATTTTTAGCCATTTCTGACAGTAGAAAAATGGTGATCTTATGCCTGACATACTGTGAAAATTTTTTGTTTTGAGTGTTGTCCTTTGGTTTGTGCCATTGTGAAACCCAAGCCTACCACATGATGTGTGTTTTTTGGGATGGCCTGCTTCTATGGCATTGGGCTCGATTGTGCTTTTTATAAGATTTGGACCTCTTCCTCGTGCAGCTTCAGTTAACCAAAATGATGTGGCTAACTGTGGTGGGGACATGTGCTTGATGGCTGCATTGGCAGCAGCAGAGCACCGTTTCAGTGATGCAGCCACGTGGGGCTGGCCGGGCTAGAATTAGAGCGGGCACCATGTGAGGCACTGATCCATTACCACAAAACTTGGAATAATCACATGAGAATCTGGAGATCTTTGGAAACCATGAAATACCTAAAGTTGATGATATCTGTTCACTCTGAGCGTAGAAATGTTATAAGCTTTGACTTGGAACTCCTGAGGCAACTCCTGGTAATAGAGATGAAAGAAAGGTAAATGTTGCCACTCTAAAAATTATGCATAATTTAAAAATTAGATGTTCATATCTTACTTTTCAAGCATAAAACAACTGAAGTACAGACCTAAAGTAATAGGGGGCTTTAAAAAAATTCACTCTATTATGTTAAATAAATATATAAGAAACCATTTGCTAAATGAATGTTTTGTGCATGTATAATTCAGTAACATTAATTACATGCCTCACTATTGTGAAACTATCAACTGTAATCATTTCCATATTATTCCAAAACAGTGAACAGAACTGAACCCAGTGCCCCATGAAAAGTTTTTCTTTTCATTCAAACTATTTTACATTACCAATTTCAGAAACAAATACTCCAAAAACTCATCACCATTGAATTAAAGGTCAACTCTTAGTGAACCTATAGGACAGGATAGAACTTGAGTTTCTTCGATTGTAACTTTGGGAGTGGATGGGCCCATCCTAAACCAATCTACTCCCATGGCTCCTAGTAATTAATACGATTATGTTAAATAATAATGTGAATTTTAGTAGTGTGTCAGTCTGGATAAACTAGAGAAACAAATCCACAGAAACTAATAGATGTATAAATCAGTTTTATATAAAAGATAAGTATAAATTCAGAAAGCATCCCAACCCTGTTCAGTCCAAGTCCATAAGTCCAACTTAGCCCTGTGTCCGCCACCAATCTACAAAGTCCTCCTCAAACTCACAAAACACACAATGACACCAAATGCAGGAGAATTACAGGACAGTGGGTTGAATCCAATGGTGTGGTAAGCATCTCAGCACTGGCAGGGGTCTCTATGCAGCTTCTCCAGCACCCAGGGCTGCGTCAGGGTAAGTCCGTGTGGCTTCTCCTCAGGGATGTCTTGCAGGAAATGAGCCTTGGCAGCAGGGGCAGAGAACTAGCTAAGGTAGCCACACCTTGGTCCAACTGTCAGAGACTCAAGAGAGAAGAGAACTAGAAAGGCAAGACTCACAGAGTCATTTATCTCTCTACCCTTCTATTAATCAATCCCACATGTGTTTATTGGCCAGGTTGGTACAATAACCCTTAACTATCTCAAGTAGATATAGAAATTTAACTTCTTATCCTAATTGATTAATAGGAATTGGATTTATATTCTTGCCATTAAAAAAAAAAACACCAAACCACTGGGTAAATTTGTGATTTAAAAGCTTTTGTAGAATACAAAGGACCTTCCAAAAGTGTGGTGAATGAAATGAAAAGATAATCAAATTTTTTGGCAAACATATTAAAGCCCCCTTAGTAGTGTGTGGTTTTACGTTGTGCTGCCAATCACAAGGTCAGCAGTTCGAAGCCACCAACCAGTAGCTCCTCGAAAGAAAAATGGGGCTTCCTGCTCCTCCAAAGAGTTGCTATGGCAGAAACTCGCAGGTACTAAATCCTTGTCCTTCCAGGGTCTCTATGAGTCGACATTGACTCAATGACAGTGACTTCTCTTGTTTGTTTTTGATAGCAGTGCAGGGCTATAATTCCTCGTGGGAGGGAAGCGAATAAAATGAGGGCCTTAGATTCCCCTGGCACTCCTCTGGAGACACATCCAGACCACAGAGCCAGGAGGGAGGCCTCACAGGGAGAATAGTGCTCCTTGTATTTGGGAGGCAGAAAGGACTAGAAACATTGTAGACAAAGTTCTAGAGAGTACAAAGCTGCAGGCAAAGAGCCCCAGGAAGTGGCTTGATTTCCCCCGAGTGTTTAGTAAGGTGTGTTTATTTGGTTCGAAGTGCTATAAGAGCAGACAAAGACTGACTACGGAGCTGTCAGCTGAATGTTTCCCAAGATTCACAACCTGCTGGATGGCAGTGAATTTCTCACTGTCCAGAGTACAGAAATTTCCTGGATAAGATAGGAAATTGAGTAGAACCCACAAAGGGCCATGGCTTAGTAGTGGGCCCCATCTACCAATGTTATGTTGACTAGTAGAGACACACTTTAACAAAGCATCAAAGTAAACCTCTGCGAGAAATACAACATTATGTAACCTAACTGCTGGCAAAGTTTATTCTTCTTTAAAATGAGACAACACAATCCAGATATGAAACAACTTAAAATCACAATGTCCTGCATTCAATAAAAACCTGGTCAAGATGCAGACAAGCAGGAAACTGTGAAGCATAACCAAGTGAGAACTCCGCTCATAGCACAGATGTAGAATGCTCATGTACATTGACTTGAGGTCTAATACCTGTCAGATGAGGAAGGGCATGTGCACATAAGTGGAAAATATAAAGACTGAAATGAAGTGTAGAGATAAAAATGAGAATTTCTGAAATGGCAACTCGAGGTTATAGATTAGGTAGTGCAGAAGAAGAAATCAATAAACTTGAAGACATACCTGTGGGACAGCCAACACATTGATCGTGTATCTTGATGCCAGAGCTTGAGGTTTCTGTTTGCCATGCTGCTGCTGAACTGCTGGTGTATACATTGCTTGAGCTTGAGACTGGTGGGTTCTGTTGTCTTCTTGTGTTGCTTGGGTTCCATATCCCAAATGGGCCTGCTTTGCCAAACTCCTGAGCTGCTGACTGTTGGTGACCCGCCCTGCTGTTTCCTGCTTGTGGGTGGACTGCCTGCATTGCCTGAGGGAACACTCAGCTGTCTGCTGCCGTGACCTTGGATCCAGCAGCCCATGTGAGTTGAAGGACTTCCAGTATATTAACTGCTCAATGGCATGAGTTGAACTGAGCCCTCTATACTGCTGTGTGGACTAATTTTCATGCTGTGTAAATCTTCCATATAATCATAAGTGTCCTGGTTTTGTTTCTCTAGAGAACCCTGCCTAACACAGGGAAGAAGGGGGAACTGTGATCGACACATAAAATGCACACACACACACACACCCCTTCAGGGGGACAAACGACAGAAACCAGGAGAAAGGAGTAAGCATTTGGTATAAGATATGAAAATAATTTTTTTTTTGACATCACTGCTTTCGGTGGTGGGAGTAGGAGGCCCAGCCCCACTGCTGGAATTGAACCTCCGTCCCAGTGGGCCGCAGTTCTGCGCAGAACCACTATGCCACTGGGGCTCAGCCCATGAAAATAATTTAAAATTTATCAAGGGGAAAAGTGGGAGAAAAAAAGGAGGTGATACCAAGAGCTCAATAGAAAGTAAATGTCTAGAAAATAATGATGGCAACATATGTACACATATGCTTGCTAAAATTGATGTATGGATTGTTAGAAGAACTGTAAGAACCCCTAATAAAATATCTTTTAGTTAAAAAAAAAGTGGGAAAAATGCCAGTTTGTACAGAGGGATAAAAACCACAAGCTTCTCATTAAAACCTAAGTAAGCAAGGTGGCTGTAGAATAACACTTAATCAAAGAAAAGACTTGAGCAACTAAGTGGAGAGTTTATTTGCTTGTATTTCTTCATTTGACAAAAATGTTACATCAGTGCCCTTTCCACTGTGCACCTTGTCAAGTATATTGTATGAGGGTAAATAAAACAACAAAGAAATACTACTAGCATTCCAGTTCATACACACTTACCTTTGTTCCACACAAAACATTTTTAAATGTGTTTCTGTGATCAGTGCACAGCTATAGACCAGTTCTGTGTGTGATACACCTGTCTGACTCTCATTTTCACTCCCATGGCCTGCTAGACAATTTTGGCTCGTAGTGATAATGATCCTTAGGGTGCCTCAACAATTTAAAGGTTCTCAAACTGCCTTCCCAGGAGGTCTGCTGACCCAGTTAAATTCAAGGCAGACCGGTCAACTCCGCAGTTGCTTATTAGTTATTTAAAATAGTAATCTTGAACATTTCTCAAAAGATACGGAATGGTTACAGGAGGTTGATTAGAAGTTTCTAAAACAGACAACTCCCCAGCTGAGAAAACCACCCCCCCCCCAACCAAACTCCTTGCCCTTGTGTCAATTTCTACTTGTGGTAACTATTGGACGGGGGGAGAGGGCCCTGCGGGTTCCCCAGGATTACACAACCATTCCCGGTAAACCGAATACAGTATGTAGTGAAAGCAAAGCAAGGCTAAAGTGAAAGGATTTAACACATTCAAGGATTAGACATCATAAATTGTACGAAATTTGGTGTATAGATGCAAAGCAGTGCTAACTGAAATCTTGTAGCAGGTTCTTTTTCATGACATGATTCTAAAATTTATTTGGAAGTGGAGTCAGAATTATCAAGATCTATCATAACACACATGGAGGACGTGTGGATTTTTATAAGAGCTGTAAGAGCCCCAATAAAATGATTAAAATAGAATAAACCCACATATGGAGTACTCAAATTACCATATATCAAGTTTTATTTTTAAACTACTTTTATCAAGACACTATAGAATTTGTGCAAAGGCAGTTGAATAGCCCAGCGGGAGACAGAAGCTAGTAAGAGAGCTATATATATGTGGAAACTTGATTTATGACAGAATAGGAATAAAGAGAAGATGTGTTTTCTTGAATAACATGCATTTAGTTGGATAAAACAAAAGACCCCAACTTTGAAGTACACAATATTTAGAAAGATAATAGATCTAAATATGAAGGGCTAACCAAAATCACCATTTAGGAGGTAATAAAATAACCTTTTTGAACAATGGACAAAGATAATTTTTATAAGTACTAAAAAAAAAAAATCCAACTATCAAACCAAAAAGTGATATACTTGAATACATTAAAGTCAGCATCCATCCTTTCAGAGATGACAGTACAAAGAATAAGCTTCATACACCAAACAATCAAAGAAGCAGTGAAAAAAATACAATTCAACCAAAAAATGGACAAGAAATTTGAATAGGTACTTTCTAAAAGAGAATACCCCATTGATCAATAAAATTAAGAGTTCTCACAATTAGTATCAGGGAAGTACTGGATGAAAGCATAATCAAACACAACTCCATTTTTTCTAGGCTCATTAAAAGAATGAACAGTGCTTGACAAGGCTATGGAGGAACTCTCCCTGCTATCAGTTGGGTGATGGCTCATCTCAACCCTGTAGGGGTCAAACTCCCCTTGTGGGTTTCTAAAACAGAAGCTGTTTCTTAGAGTAGAAAGCTCATCTTCCTCCCTTGGAACAGAAGATTGTGTTCAATCTTCTTCTGGGTTATAGCCCAGCGCCTGATCCCAATGCCACCAGGGCTTCTATGAAAGAACTAAAATATAACATTATTCGTAGGAAGGTAACGTTACTGCCTATTTGAAAAATATTAAATTGGGTATTTTTGTGCACTGAGATTCATGTACCCCCCCCACCCCCCAAACCAATATCAACTGTCTAGTTGAGTTGATTTTGACACAGAAGTTTCTTTCATAACATGGGTTTGAAGTACAGGCCCTGTGTCCAAAGCTTAGTCTTCATAGTGCCACTATGGTGCTTTAAGATTCATGTAAATTTATGTTTGTCAATATTGTTTGTAATAATCAAAAACTGGTTGATGATTGGAGTAACAATGTCCATCAATAGCATGGATAGAAAACTTGAAGTATATTCATATAATGTGATCTATAACAGTAATGGAAATTAAATGCAGCAAAAGAAACCTCTTCCCCCAAAACAAACACGGAAAAACACGTGTAATTCTTATCTTTATGTAAAAGTAAAAATGAGGCACAAAGTAAATAATGCTTTGGGCATCAAAATAGTGATTACCTGTGAGTTACTTTCTTAAGCTGATTTTACTCTGCTTAAGGGTTTTTAATAAGCTGATTGTACTCTGCTTATTGTCATGTGTAATGTTACAGAGATGGTTATATTTTGGAAATTCAGTAAGCTATATTTTGTCAGATTTCCTGTATATATAACTTTGGGAAAAATACAAAATAATATATTTCAGTAGGGATATCAGGACAGAGTTGATAAAAGTGATTTTATATCTGACTTATGACTTAGATTCTTTAGGATAAGAATTATCATTTGGGACAGTCAAGTAGGTTATAATTGAATTCATAGACTATATTAGATGTTTTAAGGAAATCATATACAGGAAACTGAAAAGAACCGAATTAAAAAATCAGGAATTCTCGTGACAAAATAAACTGCTAGGTTTCTGGATAAATTGGGGTACCTGAGTTCTTGCTTTGTGGCACTGGAAGCACATTTGTAATCCAAGTGATTTTATGAGGAAGAGGGAAGCTTCAGGTATTACAGTCTCAAAGAGTACACTTCCAGGGGAAGCGTACAGGGCTGTGCAGGGAACGCACAGCACAAAACCACACCGGCAGAACCGGGCCGTCCTAGGGGCCACGATAGCTGCAGGGGCTCAGGGCAAGTGCTTGTGGGCCCCCACCTGGGAGAGTCCCTCCCCCTGCCTGCCAAGCACGCCTGGAAGGAGAGGGGTGGCTGTGGCTGCTCTACCCACACATGCTGACCCTGTTGGCTGAGTTTAAGCCCACCTGTGTGATACCGTGAGCCTAGGACTGGTTTCCCCTGCTTTGGGGGTGGGGTAGGGGGTGGTCATAGCTCAGTTCACATCTTTCCACAGGTGTCTAATTAATGTGACTGATTTCTCTGCAACCTCTTTGTTGTGGCACTATGTAGGCATTCAGGGAGACAACCCCGCCCCCCCCCGCCCCTTCAGTGCTTGTTCTGGCTACCTGACAAAACCAGCGGGGAAAGATTCAGAAGCATCACTAGCATGTCTAAAACCACGCCAAACTCACTGCCTGGAGCTGAGGCCTACTCAGAATGACCCGAGAGCACAGGAGGAATCGCCCCTTGCATTCCGAGACTGTAACCCTGCTCTGAAGTAGACCGCTCCATTGTCCTCCCTCAGAACTGCTGGTGGTTTCCTTTATGTGTGAGGATAAATCAACAAGTGTTGTTCCTAGGTTCCATTTCATACACACACAGGAGTTCATTCCACACAAAGCTTCTTTACCCTTGTCTGCCATCCATTCTCTCAATCAGAAAAGTAGCCTAGTCTGGTTACCTCACTGTAAGCAAGTCAGTGTTGACTGTTAGTGACCCTTTTAGGAGAGAGTAGAAATTGCCCCTCAATTTTGTGAGCTCTTTCCTTCCTGGAGTGGCGGGGGGTTTTGAACTTGGACCTTGCAGGTGGCAGCCCCACTGGTAACCATTACTTCACCAGGGCCCTTCGTCTCAGTAGGGTACCTTCAAAAGAAGTTCTCATCAACAAAGTAGCTTCTGAATAGATCTGCTGGCCATTTAAATGACAGGCAGACTAACTCAGAATATTGAGTTGACTACTTTTGGGAATTCCAAGGGGGGAGTCTTGATGGAATTTCTAGAAGGATAGAGGAAGATCGGAAGGAATATTATGATATAATTTTAAGAGAATTGGAAACAACATTGATGAGAATGAGGCCAGGGAAGTTGTCCTGAGGAATTTCCCTTCTTCAGGGCACTGCTCTTTGTTCAAGGGGAGCATTGCTTTGGAAATCTTTCTTATTCCGCTCGCCAGTCATAATCTGCTGCTTCAGACTTCTTTTTCTTCCAAAAACTCAAAAGACTATTAAAAAGGAACTCAGTGTGAGCCCCTCAAGGATGCCCACACTGCTATTTTGATGGAGTGTAATTTTAAGAGAACAAGGATTAGAGCAGCGCTTCTCTACCTCTGGGTTGCGATACCGACCCAGTCACAGCTTGATTTATAACAGGAGCAAAATGACAGTGATGAAGTAGCAACAAGCATAATTCATCGTTGGGGGGGTGATCACCACAGGAGGAGCAGTGTGAAAGGGCCACAGCAGGAGGACAGTGGGGAGCACTGAGCTAGAGAGCGGCACAGTGCCTCAGAAAGGGATAGGCTGAGGTGCAGGGTTTGTCCGGAAACAGTAACTTCACAGTTTGATATTCATGTGACAAAGATTTTATTCCTTTATAGTAATGCTTTTTTTCTTGTGGAAGAGCCACTGAAAAGAATGCTCAGAAGGCGGGTAGCTGATTTGGGTAGTCTGCTGGGGCACTCTCAAGGACTCTGCGCTGAAAGTCTAGAGGGTCAGGATGAAGTCAGTCCAGCAGTTCCTGGAGAAGGAAGGGGATTGGAGACAGTCCGTGCACACTGATCTATCGAGAACTTTAATTGTAAACATGCTTAGATGTCTGTAGCTGCAGAAGAGTAAGGAGGAGAAGGCAGCATTAAAGGTGCCTCGAAGCTCGCAGATCATTTAATGAGGGAGACCCTAGAAGGAGGCACAATGTCAGATCTGATGCAAAGATGTCAGAAGTAACATTCAGGGCAGATGTTTTAAGAAGGTGAAAGTTGGTTTTGTCCTTACAACTGTAGGATACATGTTGTATTCATTGCACTGGGTCATGTGAGAAATTCAGACAAGACAACCTGAAATTAAATTTCATCTCCAGAAAAAGACTTTTTTTTTTTGTCCAGGAAAAATTCTTGCTGAAGAACAAAACATGACCTTTCTTTTTGCTCATCTGGTTTCACCTCCCTGTCCTGCTCTAGTTTAATATGCTATTCATAGTGCGAAATTCCTTTGAGTTAAAAAGCAAAAATATATTCTAGCTACCGGCGCAGCGTATTTCCAGTTTCACTAGATAATCGTTGCTTCTTGCAGTGCTGTGCATAGTGCTGTGCAAAGCCAGAGTCTTTGTATCTCCCACCACAAGGTGGTTTTCCCATATAAGCCTGGGTACGAGAAGCTGGGGGAGGTACTGATAGGACTCAGTTGTGATTCAGTGGATAAAACCAGCCTGCCTTGAAACAGGTTGGGGCAGCATCTCACTGCTAGCAAGAGAGTTGAGCGCATGTTTGGATACCACAATGTATGGAACTTCCTAGATTTGGGGCCAGAAAGCTTTGACCCCAGAGAGCAACAGGCAGAATGGAGGAGTGGCAGCAGCAGAACCAGAAACCAGAGCATGAGAGCCCTAGACTTCCTAGCGTACAAAATCAGTAAAGCTGAGTACGGTGGTAGAGGAGGCTGGCTTGTAGGCACTTAAGTGGGGGTAGCTCACTTTGCTGATCCTTAGCATTAGAATGAAGGTCTTCAGGTTGAGACTTGTGGTGGAGAGGGGTGCCTTTGGCGGCCCTAAAGAACTTCTTATGTTGCTTTGTCCGGCCAAGAGTCGAGAGACACCTGTGGGCGGGCATGGCACAGAGGAAGCTGTCCTCAGTATTCTCACCTGGAATGTATCCTTCCTGTTCCCTTCAGAGTCAGTGGTCACTGCGAGGAACCCAGGAGAGAGTGCCAAGGGGGAGAAAGTTGGCCTCTGACTTGTTTGGAAGTTTGAAATGGGGGTGTGTGTATGTGTGGCCCGATCCTCACAACATAGGCATCTCCCTTGGACCAGTGATAGGGTGATTCTACTCTTGGTCCCCCTGTTCACATGTCTTACTTGTGTTGAAGTTGCAGATAGAGTTTAAACTTTCAAGAACCCATGAGTTATAAGTAAAATGAGTTTCACCAATAAAGCTGTTCATCTGATATTGCTTAAGCCATTTTTACTTTAATAAGTTTGAATGCTGAGCAGGTATTTTCCTAATTATATTGTGCAATGAGTATTAATATATAAGAAAGACTTTTTGTGTGGACTTATATAAGAAGTTGCTCACTGGAATCATGTAGTTTTGTTTAAAAAGCCATTCCTTTGTGATTTAGATATTTAATTTCATTGGAAAATATTAAACCATGACGTTAGACTTGAATATATATTATGCAAATGATTTTATTCTCTCAGGGATAAAATGTGGTTTAAATATACATATAAAATAAAGCAACCAAGAAATATTTTTAAAGTAATCATAGAGCTTACTTATTGAGAATGTAGATTAGCCTTTTTCACTTTTGTGGAATATAAGGGGAAAAAAGGCTGCTTTAACTAAAGTTTTGTGGGAAAGTGTATTAGTAATTATTTTTAATAGATTAAAAATGCATGTAATATAATGGTAACATTTAAATACCTATTGTAGAAGTCTTTTCTACACTATTTTGGCAATCAGGGTAATTCTTCACTATACAATGTAATTGCTTAAAGGATTTCACTATGTACTAAATGATCACTTAACATACCAATATAGTCCAAATGGCTACAAACAACATTTTGATAGTTTTGTTTCATGTATGTGAAATATGTCACCTGATTAGAATTATTGAAAACATGAAACATGTTTAACAGTCTCCTTGTATCACTAGTGCTCATATGAGGACACTTCAAGTAAATTCTGAACTTATTGTGGTATAGCTTATACTTTTCTTGTGTATCCAGAGTTTATCTTGCATATTATCTTATAGTTAAAATTTGTTGATTAATCCTAAGAATGTTTTAGGATTAATTGAGGTTCTTTAATTTTAATTTTTGAGTGTACTACATTTTTTATAGCATGCACATAATGTTTTTTTGGGGGTAGAGAGACTTTATACAGTCAGAAACAGTAATTATTTTATATTTAATTAAAAAATTTTATTCCTGTATCTCCCTGGCTCTTTTTCCATTTATTCAGTGCTCTTAAGCAGGGGATTTATTTGTATATGGTTATTTTTTAAAGAGTTTAAGTTTTTCTCACTTTCATTTTGAAAATGAAATATAAGCTCCACCAAAATGTTAGGGTGAAGTCATAGAAGATAAATTAATGTTGAGAAACTACCTTTCCACTTAGGCTTTTTGCTGGAGGACTTTTTTTGTTTGTTTGTTTACTGTTGATTCCTGTTGTCACTACCTCACTTTTTAGTGCTTCAAACAACATGCCAGCCACTGCCCGAGTTGAAACAACAGAAAGGAAGAAAAGGCGTCCCCGGAAACCTAAAGCTGTGACCCACAGTCCTTTGGCTCTCTTGAGACAGCCTCACATTTTGTGAAAACTGTTGATTAAATTCGCAGGAAAAATCAATGAAAGCAAGTAGAATACAAACCATTTGAAAATAATTAAGCTTGAGAGTGGTAGTTTTACAAAAGTGGTAGTCTTAAACTTTCTCTTCATGTGCTTCATTCTCAGTGATATCTTTTGAGCCTTTATCCAAAATATATAATTATTGATTTAACCATTAATTACATATATTAATGTTATAATGTATTATAAAACATACACTGTAATGTAATTTTATCAATATTTAAGTATTTCACCCTTAAATGTTTTAGTAATCTATTAACAGTATTCCAATGGGAGCAGTCCACTAGTTTTTAAAATGTTGCTTAATGCTTTTTTAAAAAATAATATAAAGTATTAGTTCTTCCATTTGCTTAGCTTCACTTTATTTTAGGGGAAAATAAATATGAATACACATTTTCATAGTTCACCGAAACAGCCAAATGGATTGTGTTTTTAGTTTTGTGCATCACTACTCGTGAGAGTGTAGAAGTTTTTTTTATTTTTCTCCCTTTGGAACTTTAGTTTAGACAAAAACCTTCATATAAGGCCTGGTTATTGTAGTGCAGGAACCAAGAATTTGAGAAACAGGTTAGCCATCGTAGTTGAGAGAAATTTGGGAGTTATTTGCAGAAGGTCCCAAGCAAGCCAAACTCACAATCATTGAATCCATGTCAACATATAGTGATCTCTACAGGCATACTAGAACTGCTCCTCTAGGTTTCAAAGATTGTGAATCTTTACAGAAGTGGAAAGCCTCATCTTTCTCCCACAGAGTGCTTGCTAGTTTCAAATTGCTGACCGGTTAGCAACTCATCCTGTAACCCAGTACACGAAGTTGAGAGGAGTGAGAACAAATGTCATCTGTGAATCTCCGGACCGACTCAAAATCCCCCATTGAGATGATAGCCAGTAGACAGGGTAATGGAAAAGATCTATGGAGATCCAGGTGAGTTAGTCAGGTAATCATGCTGGGTCTTTCTTAGCATATAAGCACGGGAAAAGAGGAGCCACATGGTATGTTCAACTTATTTGAGGGAACTATGCAGGCTAGGTGTTAGTCTGCGTAGACCAGAGAAACAACTTCATAGACACTCATGTATCTAAGAAAGAGCTTAGGTACAAGAGCAATTGAATATGGAGGAAACATCCCAGTCCAGTCCAGATCAGGTCCATAAGTCCAAGATTAGCCCAGGGGTCCAATACCGATCTATACATTCCTCTTCAAGCTCATGCAACGAATGCAGGAAGATCATAGGCCAGTGGGTGGAAAGTTTTGTGGATCCAGTGGCAGTGGAAGCATCTCAGCGCTAGCAGGGGTCTCTGTGTGACTCCTTCAGCTCCATGTGTCTTCCCAATAGGAATGTCTCCCAGGGTGTGTCTGTGTGCCCCACTTCAGCAAGCTTTTTATCTCCTTTGAGCCTCCAAATGCCATCAAGCTGCAACCAGATTGACAGGCTAAACTCCACCCTTCACTCTTAAGTCTCAAATTGACAAAAGCATATGTAAAATGGTGTTCCCACAGCTGAGCTGGTATAATTTCTAACACATTGCCTATTTTCCACTTTAATTGATAAAGGGTATCTTTACTAGGAAATAAACTTTTTCATATTAGAAAAGACTAATCTCAATAGATAGCAATTGAACTCTAAAATATAAATAAAGAGCAGTGTTTATTAAATCCCATAAACAAAATGGAAAAACAAAACAAAAACAAGGGTGAAGATTTGAAATCACAGTTCAGAGAGTTAACAGCCATTATGTTTTTTTTTTTCTTTTGTGTGTGTTGGCTTGACTTTCTTTTACTTTACGTTTCCTGACACAAGATCAAGGGTACCTTTGATCTCTTATTACTTCTAGTGATTGAAGAAGAGATCTTATTTATTGGCTGTTTAAAACCCACTGAGGAGAATTCCACTTAGCTCAAGTGTCACATCTTAGGTACTTAATGTGGTCAATGAGGTTAACTTTCAGCCTGCTTTGAGTGGGGAACTCAGCACCATTGTGCTGAGGAGCTTGAGTTTTGATACCAAAACCAATTGGAATAGCAGAACCATAGCTCCAGGGAATACTTTTTTGAGAGTTGGTACACTTGTGTATTAATATTTCTTTTTACAATTTAATCATAATAGGCTTATAGTATAAAATTATGACTATATGGGCTGATTCCCTGGTGGTTGAGTGCAGGACTGCGGCCCGCAGGCTTGGCGGTTCAAATCCAGCGGCGGCTCTCAGGAGCGGCACTGGGTAGCGCCCATGGCCTCCAGAGGCAGTGATGCGCCCCCTCCCCCAAATGACTCTATATCATTTGGACTAAATCAAATGTACACATTTCTGTTTTGAAAGGAATGAGGCAAAAAGGCTTATGAATATGCTACCCATGTGAAATGGGCTGAGGGACAGGAACTGTGAAGAGAAAGACCTAACGTACCTTAGACTGAACACAGACTCACTACAGTGTTTTTGTTTTTTTTTAATACTATGATTTGTTCAGTTAGGGGAAAGGAATTTTGTTTTACACAGTTTGAAACAATGTAGTCATCAATATGTTTCTGCTGAGCAGTAAACCTATTATTAATAAATTTTGCCTTTACATTTCATCATAAAGATCATTTTGGAGATTCATTGAGTTGCAGCATAATTTTAACTAGCATGTCAGTGAATTAAAAATATCTTTTTTCTCAAAGTATCTTTGAGATGTTAATGTTATAAATACAGTCCAAGTTTAGCTAATACAGAATTCTTTGAAAATAAGTGTGCTAACGTGAATTTTTATAGAAACTGGCAATAATTCAGCAAAAATTCAACCCAATTGTTTTGTATGCAGTCCTTTTTTTTCCTCCCTCTCTCCCTGTTAGTAGTCAGAACAAGATTATCGTTTCCAGATGAAATTCTGAATGTCACATAGTGATGACATATATTTTCCTGGTTGGCGCAGCATGAGATGCAATTTTGCATGCCATGTCACGTTGACTTGCAGAATCCAAAAGCCATTATTTCCCAAGAGGCTTTCAAGAGTGATAGTATCGAATGTATTTTGATGAAAAGTCTCAGACAATATTATAGTTTCTATGATAAGCTGCTAAAGCTTTAAATATCATCTGAACTCCAGAAATTTAAGAAATAGTATTACTATGTAAAGGTCTCTTTCTCAGGTTATAAAAATTCATTTTAGCAAGTAGAACTGCCAAAAAAAATATTGTTACAGAGTAAAATATAGATCAAGAATGAGGAGGGCATGACAGAAAAAGGGGTAGAGACAAAAACCCTAGGTTTGTAATTCTATTTCTATTACCTTGCCAGCTTAATACCTGACCATCTCATTTGCTTTATGAATATGGTCCTAATAATTGTACCCAACAATACTTGACAGTGTTGTTGTAAGACTCAATGACATCGTATAGAAATTCTGGTAAAACTATTTTTGATGAGTTTGAATTGGAAAGGAATCTTGTAGACTTCAAGGCAGAGATGAAACTGATTTTGTGTGTTAATCCCCAACTTTGTCTTGCAAGTCTACTTTCCCCTATTTTAATCATCTGAAAGATGCTTTATGATCCAGTATTTTCCCTTATGTGTACATGTTGTTGGGCACCATCAAGTTGACTCCAGCCTATAGTGACCCCGTGCACAGGAGAATGAAAGCCTGCCCAGTCCCCACCATCCTTACAGTGAGCGGTTCCTGCGCCTGCACCCAGTGTTGCAGCCACCTCCTTGATTGCTTTCCCCTTTTTCCTGCCCGTTCCCCTTTGCCAAGGAAGATAGCCTTCTCCAGAAACTGGTCTCCTGATGTTTGATGAAAGTAGGTAAGACGAAGTTTCCCCTCCTTGCCTGTAGGGAGGAGCACTCTGGCTTTACTTCTTCCAAGACAGAATAGTTTCTCCTTTAAGCGTCCCCTAGTTCTTTAAGCATTCTTCTCCAATGCCACAATTCTACTGCATCTATTTTTCTCTGATCTCCTGTATTCATTGTTCAACTCACACATGCATACGAGACATTTGAAAATGTCATGGCTTGGGACAGGTGCACCATCATCTGAAACTCTGAAGAGCTGGTGCAGCAGATTTTCTTAATGAAACACATCTTTTGATCTCTTGACTGCTTCATAAGCAATGATTGTGGATCCAAGCAAGACAAGATCCTTTACAACTTCAACATTTTCTCCATTTATCATAATGTTAACCTATGGGTCCAAATTGTGAGGATTTTGGTCTTTCTTACATTGAGTTGTTATTCCTAATGAAGACTACAATCCTTGATCATCATCAGTTAGATCTTCGTCATGGATAACCTTGAGAAGAATGGCCATGCCACAAGCCTGTGCTCATTCAGAACTTGAACATGGATCCAGAAGCAGTTGTGTGAGTAGAGCAAAGGAATGCTGCATGGTTTAAAATCAGGAGAGGTGTGCACCAGGGTGGTACCCTCTCACCATATTAGTCAATCTGTGTGCTGAGCCAGATTACCAGAGATGCTGTGTTAATTGGAAATGAATGTGGGCAGTGGAGGAAGGCTCATTAATCTACTATATGCAGATGGCACAAACTGGATAGTTGAAAGTGAGGAAGACTTGAAGCACTTGCTCAAGAAGATCATGCCTGCATGCTAGCATTTATTTCACCAATCTTCCCTTTTATTTAGTCTTACTGACTTGCTTTGTTAGATTGGTGTGTGTGTCCCACCCAACCTCCACCCTTGTTCAATTTTTAGGTGTCTTATTCAGTTGCCTAGATTACTCTGTTTAAGACTAATATGCTTTGTTTCCTTTCCCTTTCCAAAACTTTACAACTACCTTCCTAGACCCAACCATCATCCATCAGTTTTCTCAAGGCAGATACTTGCCCTTTCCTGGACATTCTATTGCTTCCAAGTTGCTTTGCTTCAATACACCTTTATGTTGCTACTCTAACCAGGAGGCAAAGGACATTTATAGAGGCCTAAATACAAGCATGTGCATATATGTCTATTTATGTGTGTGTGTATGAGAGGGGAATGGAACTATATACTTATATCTATATGTTAAGAATTAAGGTTGCAGATGGTCATTGGGCATTAACCCAAGTACTCCCTCAACACAAGAACACTTTGTTTTAGCAATCGGCCTTCTGTGATGCTCACCTTCCCGACATGATCGCTGAAGACAAAATGGGTGCATAAGCAAATGTGGTGAAGAAAGCTGATGGTGCCAAGCTATCAAAAGATATAGCATCTGAGGTCTTAAAGACTTGAAGATAAATAAGCTGTTATCTAGCTCAGAAGCAGCAAAGCCCACATGGAGCAAGCACTCAAACCTGTGTGATCAGGAGTGTCTGTGGGATCAGGTATGAGGTATCTAAGACCCAGAGTAAAACCATACCCAAAGTGAATGAGGGGGTTGCATGGAGTGGAGACCTAAAGCCCACCAGTAGACAACTAGACATCCCCTCACGGAAGGGTCACAGGGAAGAGATGAGCCAGTCAGAGTGCAGTACAGCACTGATGAAACACACAACTTTCCTCTAGTTCTTTAGTGCTTCCTTTCTCCCACTATCATGACCTTAATTCTACCTTATATATCAGATTAGACCAGAGCATGCACACTGCTACAGACAAGAGACAGCAACACAAGGAATCCAGCTTGGATAAATACCTCAGGGTCAACAATGAAAGTAGAGATACCAGGATTTGTGTGTGTGTGTGTGTGTGTGTGTGTGTGTGTGTGTAAAGCAGGAATGGATCAGAAGGACCAACCTACAACCCCTCCCACAGGAATGTGTAATGAAAAGTGGGTGAGAGGCGGTGCAGGATGATGTAAGATATAAAAATAATAATCTATAACTTAACAGGGTTCATGAGGGAGGGAGAAGAAATGAGGAGCTAATATCAGGAGTTTAAGTGGGAAGAGAATGTTGAAAGTGATGATGACGTGGGCAAATGTGCTTGATACACTGGATGCATGTTTGAATTGTGATAAGAGATATAAAGGCCCCCAATAAAATATTTAAAAAAAAAAACAATGGTCAAGGGGCTGAGCCTCGGTGGTGTAGTGGTTGTGTGCGGGACTGCAGCCCACTGGATTGGAGGTTCAAATCCAGAAGCAAGGCTGGGCCTTCTACTCCCATCACCAGAGGGCAGTGATGCCCCCCCAAAAAACAATAACAAAACCCACAAAACCCCAAAAACAATTGTCATAAGAAAAAAAATGTTCTGAAATTGATTGTGGTGATGATTATACAACTCTTCTTATGATTGAATTATTAAGTTGTATTATACATAAATTATGTGCCGATAAGACTATATTTAAAAAAGAATAATTCTCAATGGGCTTTTTCCAGATTGCCCCACTGTCTGTCCTCAGCCAACCACTCCATAGTTCAGATAGCAAGCAAGTGTCATTTTATTAGAAATCTAAAGTGGACCTAAGGATGCTTTAGTGCCTTTAGTGCACTTAACATGGAATCCAAACTTCTTATCATGGCCGACAAAGTTCCACATGAGCTAGCCCCTGTCAGAGCCTTCCATTTCACTCTCGCTGTCTTCTTCATAGTTTGTTTTTTTTCTTAAACTGGTATTTCCTCAACGCCCCCCCCCCCCCACACACACACTTTTAGTTGTTCTGGGATCTTTTGTACATGTTTCCACATTTCTTTCTGAATAGTTATATGCCTTTTGTTCTCCATGTCTTCATTTAAATTGCACTTTCTGAATGAAGACACCTCGCCTATTCAGGCTTTCAAAAACAGACCCCAAGGTTGTCATCGCTTTTTTTTCTTTTGAACACTTTTCAGTACACTTCTCACTTCTTCCTCTCTCTCTTCCTCTGGAGTATGTACTGGGAGCCAGAAGATCTGGTTTGTTTCCTTTCATATTCCCAGAACATGACATGTATTTCTGATATTGGGCAGGCATGTAGTATGTCATTATTTTAAGAATGGATAAAGTCATTTTTTTTTCATTTTTATTTCTTGTGTACTCTCAACTTCGTTCTAACTCACAGTGACCCTGTTTGATACCTGCAGGGTGTCCTCAGCTGAAATCTTTTGGTAGCCGAAGTCAAGTTTGTCTCTCCCCGGTAACAGCCGAGGTGTCCACCTTTGGGGTAGCAGAATAACTCAACAATCATAGTCCTTACTGTTTGTTGGTTTGCTTTTTTCACTTGTCCAACTTGTTCAATGACACTTAGAACTTTCCATATCTCTTTTCTCATCTTGCTGTGATCATTTGTCAGATCTCCAGAAGATAGTAACAGGAGTTATGGGGGCTGAGTTAATTGATACAATCTTTTAGGGTATTTCTGTTCCATCAGAGATTTACATATATTTAAAAATATATGTTGTGCTCATAACTTGGTTTTACCATCCAAGTATAATTCAGAATAAATAAAATGCTACCTTTACTCCATTAAATAAATGCATTCTTAATTTTCTATAATATTCTTAACTCTGGGTCCTACGAAATTGAAAGTAGTATGTGATATGGCGTCTTTTCTGATGAAATTTTGGTTTTAACTGAAGAGAGAAAAGTTTTATGTCCAAGTAGTTGGCTATGTAGAACTGAATGACATGGACAGGCCTGGGTTTCCTCAAAGTGGGACATTTCACTTGAATGGAGACAGCAGGGAGAATGCATTGATTAGAGTGAACAAGAGAGTTGAGTAGCTTCAAAGAGGCAAAGTGGCCTTGACAGTCAAGAAGGAACTTTAAAAGTTTTTTTGGTGCTGGTGGTTCTAGGATGCTCTTTATTCTGGAATAGTAAACCTGTTACGTGTAGGATAGAACTGAAGCAAAAAGACCATTTGTAGAAATATAAGTAATCCTGCTTAAGAGCAATGAAACATTTTCACAGCTTGGTAGCCAATGGAGTTAGAAAAAGGTAGATTTAGGTTAGTTTTGTAAGTGGGATGTAGGCGTTTTCTTCCTTTTCACTTTTACAAAATAGATAGATGTCTCTTTTTTTTGTCCAGATTTCCAAATGATGCTTAGGGCCACAAATGAATAATAGTTTGTTTTTCATAGTTATATATAAGTGGTTGAGAAAAGAGTGAGCCATTGCTCTTTCTGTGTGATGATAAAATTGTATTTACTTATCCCTCTCTGTTTAGAAATCTTCCACCTCTTTGTTTCCCCTGGTCCTAGCACAAGGAGTTCACTCAGTAATGCCGACTCAATTGAAGTGAGGAGATTTTCCATAGCTCATCACTCATGGCAAAGGCATGCATTTTCCAAACCATGCCAACTGAGTGGGAGAATAGCAATGCAGATTCACAAATCACCGTCTCTTTCCCTCTTCTGTTCCTGATAGTCCTTAAATCCTTCTGCGATCACCCAAAGGCTTGAAGCTGTGAAATTGAGAGAGAATGTGTCCAAGTGCGATTCTGCTTCTGCACTGTTCTTCAGACCAGCATTCTTGAGTCTTGTTCCAAGCAGTTTCTTTTAGTTGTAAGACATGGAGTAATTGGATAACCATGTAGCTCTGAAACCAGACAGAAAGGTGGTGTTTAGCAATCTGCCCTCTTTCATGCAGTAACTATAAACCATGTAGATAATGAGGAAGAAGCTTCCAAGCCGAGGAACAGTTTTTCATCTTTTTTTCTTTCAGTTTTCCATCTTTAATGTGCGATAACAGCATTGAATTCCATGATTTTGCCTGAGTGTTCAACAGTATTCCTGCCAGCAACAAAAATAGGATTCTTACCACAATGTCCTTGGTCTTTCAAATATAAAATTGCACATATTTTCACTCGAATTTTATTTTAGCTTGTTGTGATTTTCTAAACAAGTGTTTATCCTGTCTTGGCTGACCTAGATCTTAGTCATTGAGACCTGCCTGTAGTCTCAATGGAAATACCTCAGTTCCTTGGCGTCTCACAAAAGAATTCACGCAGAAGCCTGGTTTGTGATCCAAGTGAGTTTTTATAAAGGATAGAAGAAGTTTCAGGTTTCACACCCACATGTGGCAACGAGGCCAGAGAAACCAGCTGGAAAAGAGGGTGGTGGGTTCCTGACTCTGGCTTTTAAGGGCCCTCCTCTGAGAGGCATAATTGATGATACTGGTGGACCCCATTGGCTGAATTAAGCCCAAGAGACCTAGATTCGGGTCCACCCAGGAGTACTGGTTTCATGGCTCAAGGGCCTTCCAACTTCCTGTAAAGGGAGTGGGGGGTGGGGCTAGGGATTCCTTGGCATGTAGAGGGACAACCCCTGATTTCGCCTCTAGCTACCGAACAGAATCTTTTCAACTGTTTAAAGTTGTATTCTCCTTTAAATATATGTCACTTTTTATGA
Organism: Nesogale talazaci; assembly: GCA_004026705.1. NCBI lineage: Eukaryota > Metazoa > Chordata > Mammalia > Afrosoricida > Tenrecidae > Nesogale > Nesogale talazaci. The sequence continues at coordinate 70,417 of PVJH01002118.1, forward strand.
AACTTACTATCTGTATGCACTGGTTTTTATTTTATAATAAGAGGGGGATAATTTTCATCATGATAAAAATCATGTCCTGCACAATTTCAGCTGCCCCAAATCAATCCATTCTCAATGTCACTGAGTGGATTGCAGCTCATCGACTCTGGTGACCCTTTCCCTTGGGTTGGGAGGCTGTCCATCTTTACAGGCGCAGAAAGCCTCATCTCTCTCGCTCTCTCTCTCTCACACCACCTGAGATGGTCGAACTGCCGCCTGTGCTTGTAGTCCAACTTGTAACCCCTCTGCCACCAAGCTCACTGCCTTTGAGTCAGCTGTGACACATAGCGTGCCCCCTTGTGTGTTTCTGAAACTGTAACTGTTTATAAGAGTACTATTCCCTTTAAGTGTGATCATAGTCCCAGAACTGAGACACAGCGGCACTCCTTGTCTATTAAAATCAGCCTATTGTTTCTGTTTTAACTGAAATGCCATTTCCTCTGAGAAATGGTCAATGCCCAGTCTTTCTTTCGAGGAGCTGCTGGTAGTTTTAAACTGTGGACCACACAGGTTGCAGCCCAATGTGTAACCATTACACCAGCAGGGCTTCTCCAAGCTTTGCCCTCAGAGAAAACACATTTTCAACTGGATATGACATCTCTAGCCATCCTAGACTCATAATGACCATCCATATAGGGCAGAGTAGAACTGCCCCTTTGGGTTTCTGAGGCTGTGAATCTTAGAGAACCTCCTTTCTGTCCCGTGGAATGGCTGGTTGATTTGAATCTCGCCGTTAGTCGCCAAGTGTGTAACCCAACCCACTGCACCATCAGGTACCTTCATTCTTTTACAATTTACTCTTAATGGTGTTTACCAATAACCTGCTTTGTTATCACAGTTAGGAATGTACTTTTAATTGTTTTGAAATACACTTACAATTTTTATTAACTGATTAGAAGTCAAGTTTGATTGATGCAAACATTGTTAGTTGATACCATATTGATTTTGACTCATATCCAACATCTGTGCTTGAGTTTGAACTCCTCTGTAGGATTTTTCAATCATGCTTCTAGAAGTTATGAGTCTCAACTATCAGTATTCGGTTTAGAGTCAAGGTGCTCCTGGTGGCCCAGTGGATTATGCCTTGGGCTGCTAACTGGGAGGTTCTCAGTTTAAATCCACTAGCTGTGCTATCAGAGAGAGACACAGCCCTTTCCTTCAGAGAGGTTGATGGTTTCAGAAACCTGTGGAGCAGTTTCCTGCTACCCCATAAGGTCACTATGACTTGGATTAAACTTGATGGCGATGGGTGTGTGTTTGTTTTTTATTCTTCAGAATTTACCTTTATTTAAAATTTTTCTTTCTAGGTATTCATCTCTGGCTGAAACAGATGTCCTTTGGCACAAAATTGTCTTGGCTTTAGGATACTTCGAGTTGCTATTTAACCATTGACATCATTACTCAAACCCTCAAAATAAAAGCTGAAGTTCTTGACATGCTGACTGAGTAATTGTTACCAGGTTCCAGTTGAACCTTAAAAAGGAAAGAATGCACTGATATAAACTATGGATTGAAATGTAGCATCAATATTATATTGTCATTAAGCTCTGAAGTTTCCGATTTTTTATGCTTCCTTAGACATTTTTACCACACTTGGGTTGCATCAATAAATATGTACATGAAGTTTATTTCATTGGTTGAGTAAGAGTGCTAAGTGGCAGAATCCCAAACGTGTCATCTTTCAAGGCAAACATTAACCAGTCCCATTTCTGTCCCTGTACTCAGCACCGTACTCAGCCTATGCTCCCCTACTGCGTCTGGAGAGACAAGCATTCAAATGTTTAATATTATACCATGAAGAATTAAATATGCTTTACAGAATTTTGTTGCTGTGGGTTTAGAGAACGAGGGCAAAATCTAATTTTGGGGAATCATTGACCATTTCTCAAAGGAAGTGGCTATTCAGTTAAAACAGAAGCAATCAGTGGATTTTGATAGACAAGGAGTGCCATTGTGTTTTAGTTCTGGGACTATGATCACACTTAAAGTGAACAGTACTCTTGACTTTAGACCTAGCCTGACTCACTTTGCTTTACAGATCAGGAGCCTGTCATGTGGGGAGTTCAGATTGTTTCCCCCACATCCTAGGGCTTGTAGGTGGCATATCTGACATACTGACTCAGTGGACTCCTCCGAAGGTAGCAGGTTGGATGGTAGACCTTTAATTGTTGGCATTATTTTAGTAAGATTTAGTTCTCAGATTATTTAATTTATTGTTGGAGACAGAAAGATTGGCAGGTTTTATGTAGCTTAAATGAAAATAATTGAATCTGATTTTTTCCCTTGAATTGTCTATGGTACTCCGATTCTTCTTCTTATGTGTTTGGCTTATCTACATGTCACTATACAGGGCTAGAATATCAGAAACAGCAGCATAGAGAGAGCACAGCAATTTAAAACCCTGGGCCAGACAGCCTACATGCTTATCCTGGTTTTGCTGGGTTATTAACCTGGGTGACCAACTTACTTAACCTTTCTGTCCTCTGTTTTCCCATCTGAAAATGGTGATTCAAAACCACCGGCAGCTCTGAGGGAGAAAGACTGGGCTTCTGCTGGGGTCCACAGTTTTAGTCTCAGAAACCGGGAGGGAGTCCCTGTAAGTCAGCATTGAGATGACAGCAGTGAGTTTTGGCGTGGATAGCCTTTCTGTGCTTGTGTAATCAATTGCATACTTACACACTGCTTTTAAATATACTTTGATTATATTGTTGTTGTTGATTCCAACTCATAATGACAGTGTAAATGCCTTATGGAGTTGTCTAGACTCTGATCATTATGGAAGCAGGGTGACTCAGGAACAAACTCACTTTTTTCTGTTAGTGGCCATGCATTTTTTATTTAGCAAGGTATCGAATGCAACTTTATTCCTCATTTTAGGTAGATTGCAATATACTAGACATAGTAGTTATTCCCAAATTAATTGGATTGTTTCTTTTTGACAAAATTGATGCACATTCTATTTCTTTCCTTCCTCTCCTTCTTTGCCTTCTTCTTCCCTGGGTGTCTAATGGAAATTTCATCTTGACATATCCAAATTTAACTGTGTTCTTCTCCCAAGTCTTCTCTTCCTGTAGCATTTTGTTTTTTGCAGTTGCTCATCTATGAAGGTCTCTGAGTCGTCTTTCTTCTCTTTCCTCACTCACTGCACTTGTCCTGCGTCAGGGAATCCTGCTGGCTGCTTCATGGGAGTGAACACAGAATGCTACCACTTCTTATCACCTGTCCTGCTGCCCCATCATATCTTGCTTATATTATAGCCATAACTCCTAACTTATCTTTTTGTTTCAACACATAATCAACATAGTTAGGTTCCTGCAGGACACTAGAGAAGTCCTGTCAAAATACATGTTCAATAATGTCTGTTCAGAATTCCTTGTCATTTCTTAGCTTTCTGAAAGCAAAAGCCAGTCATTATTCTTACCTTGTGTGACTTGATCTCTAGCTAGAGATCTGACCTCATCTCTGGATTGTTCTTCCCTTATTCTAATCACCGTGCTGTCGCCATCCTTGCATCTATGCTGTTGATTGAAAATCCTAAGCACATTTCCAATTCGGGATACTTGTATTGTTTCCCTCCATGAGGGTGCTTTGCCTAAGATAGTTCAGTGGATCTCTCAGACACTGTCATTCTTTAATATATCGTTTTGACTTTGTGTCTAAAAAACAATGGTCCTTAGACTATTTCACCAGAAAGCATCCTCCTCTACATGAAGATATATAAAACAAGATGAGAAGAGGGGGCGCTTATGAACAGTTGCAGCAACTAGCTCTCCAAGCTCAGACGACTCCTTGGGGAAACGGTGGAGCGTCTTTTATGTAGGCTGCCTAGTTTCTTGTAGGAGCGTTTTGTAACTTTCTTTGTGGAAGTCTTTTGTTGCTCAGGTTAGGTTTATTCTGAAATATTTTATTTTTAGTGTGGCTATTATAAATGATACTCTTTTCTTGATTCTTTGGAGCCCTCTTTTCTAGCATACAGTCAATTGTTGTATGTTAATCATGAGAATAGTTAATACATTTTTTTTATGAGAATGTAATTAGATATGTTGGTTAAATAACTAACTGTTCTTATTCCTAGAATCCCGGCCATTGTCGGTTCCTGTTAAAACCATGCTGAGTATATCTGACGGCTCCAAAAGTCCTGAAGAAAGAATGAAAGAATTTATTGGAATCGTGTGGAATGCAGTCAAGAGGCTCACATTGCAGGTAAATTCATTTTCATTGTCTTTCAGTTCATTTTTTTCCCCTCATAAATTCTTATTGGACTGTGTCATTTCCGTATTTTAAAATGATTGGTGTAATTTTTATATTATAAATAAAATTTTATGAACCACATATTGTTTGTTCATGCTGACACAGTTATATAAATATAGAATTTATGAAATATTTCATGAATTAAAAATTAACTCTATATTTAATATTTAATAGTTTTTATATTACCATTGTCCATATTACATTATCTCAGTACTAGATTAAGATTGAGTTGGAGTTAAAATTTTTTTAGCATTTAAAATTGTGTTTTCAATATTTCAAGTAGCAGATGTTCCAAACATTTTACTAATTCATCCTTTTTAAAAAATCATTTTATTAGGGTTTCACATAGTTCTTATAACAATCCACACATCTATTGTTTCAAGCACTTTTGTACTTATGTTGCCACCTTCCTTTCTGTTTTGTTTTGGGGCATCACTGCCCTCTGCCACCTTCCTTTTAAAAACATTTTCTTTCTACTTGAGCCCTTGGTATCAGCTCCTCATTTTTCCTTCTTCCCTCCCTCCCAAACCCTTGACAGTATATAAATTATTATTATTTTCCTATATTACCATCTGCTGTCTCCTTCTACCCATGTTTTAGTTTTCGTCATTCTGGGTAGTGGTGGTGGAAAGGTTATACGTCAATTTGTTGCAATCGCTTCCCCTTTCTTACCCCACCTTCCCCCTACCCTCATGGTATTGCTAGTCCCATAATTGTTCCTGGGTCTTTTATCTGTCCGGGATTCCGGGTGTCTAAAGCTCTTACTCGTACCAGTGTGCATGCTCCGGTCTGGTCAGATTTGTAAGGTAAAAGGGGTTATGATCGTGGGGAAGAGAGCATTAAAGAAGTAGAGGAATGTTGTGTTTCATTGGTGCTGTATTTCACCCTGCCTGACTTGTTCCTTCCTTGTGACCCTTCTGTGAGGGGATGTCAAATTGTCTCCACCCCCTCACAGTCACATGAATACGATTGTTTTGGGTCTTCTGATGCCTCTACCAGATCCTGTGGACACCCCATAATCACCCAGGCTGGTGTGCTGCTTCCCTGTGGGTTTTGTTGCTCCCTGGCTAGAAGGCTGCTTGTTTATCTTCAAAAGACCCAGATGCCCTAGCTTTTGTTTTTTAATCATTTTATTGGGGGCTTGTACAACTCTTATCACAGTCCATACATCCATCCATTGTGTAAAGCGCATTTGTACATTTCTTGCCATCATCATTTGCAAAAACATTTGCTTTCTACTTGAGCCCTTGGTATCAGTTCATTTTCCCCCTCCATCCTTGCCCCCCCATCCCTTATGAACCCTTGATAATTTATAAATTATTATTGTTTTGTCATATTTTACACTGTCCGACATCTCCCTCCACCCACTTTTCTGTTGTCTGTCCCCCAGGGAGAGGGGCTATATCTTTTAATTGCCGACACCAACAGCTCCCTTCACATTTGCTTATGTACCCATTTTGTCTTTAGTGATCATGTGGGGGAGATGAGAATCACAGAATGCCTGCTTATTAAAATAAAGTGTTCTTGCACTGTGGAGATACTTAAGTAGAGACCCAATATCTGTCTGCTAACTTAATATTGAACATAAAATTTATGTAAATAGACCTATGTCCTTATCATTATGTATTAATATATATACATATGTAATACCTATGTTTATACCTGTATAAATGTCTTTTATCTCCTAATTCTTCCCACTATTTCTTTTTACTTTCTTCATGTCCCACTATCATGTTCGACTGTCATTCAGCTCTCAGTAATTCCTCTCAATTTTAGATCACCGCTTCCCTTGTCCCTGGGTTTGTGGGTTTCTACCTTTCTTTCCTCACCTCACCATCCCCGTTGTTCCCCCATTGATCCCATTGTTTTTGCCTCAAAAATGTTTGTCCTGCCTCGTAAAATAGCTTATCACGTTATTTTCCTCCTATATTACAAGTGAAATATGAAAATATATACTTGTTTCTTTAGTTAAAATTTATCTTCTCATTTCAATTTTCAGTGCATATAATTTGACCTTAGTCCATTACCCTCTTTCCAAGTTTTTCCTACTGAAAATGCACCGTTAGAGCTTTATCAAGTATCACTCTGTTTATTTGATAAAAATAAATATGGAGGGCTGTACCCCGGTGGCATAGTGGTTGAGTGCGAGACTGCGGCCCCTGGGCCTGGCGGTTCAGATTCAGCAGCAGCTCTCCTGGAGCAAGGCTGGGTAGCTTCCACAACCACCAGAGGGCAGTGATGCCCCCCCAAAAATAATAAAATAAATATGTAAATTTTAATCTTTCATTTAACACTTGTTTCTAGACAAAAGGGTGTGATGTCAACACATATCTATTAATTATTTTCCTTAAGCTTTCATCTAATATTGGCTAAAAATTACAGACAGAGCAGAAAATTTGAGAGAAAACTCTAGTGAGTACGCACTTGGGTAGAACTGATATATGGCCACTCCAGTCCTTTCACTAAAGAAAAAGGAAAGGCCCTCTTGTTCTGTGAGGGGTAAGAGTGCTAAAGAGAGCCCTGTTGCTGTGGCCATGCCTGGGCCTTGTTGGCTTCTGAGATGTGTACCAGACAGATAAGAGAAACCCTAGGTTCTCATAAAATGGAGCTATTCTCATCTTAAGTTTGAAGGTTGTGGTGAAATGAACTTAACCAAAGCAACCACAAAGCCCACAGCCAGCTCAAATATAGGCTATATTGACTCAATCTGCCCTTCTTCCCTCTGTAAACCATAATGGCCAATCAGTAGACCTAATGTTCACCTCGTTTTTTACTTCTTGCACACATTGTATGGTATATAATAAATCATTATACGATGTATCAACAATTAAAATATATAACTCGTTCAGTTATATAATCGGATAAAAAACGTGATTCAGATTTTTAACTTATTAAGATATTTAAAATTTATTAAAATAGCGACTTTCATTAACCATTAAAGGATGTAGTGTTAAAGATGTGCCATTTCTTTGAATAGAGGGTGTACAGTTTCTAAGATTTGAAAAGGAGTGTCTGCAAAAAGAGAAACTCTAAGGAAGAACCAAGTGGAAATACTGTCAAATAAGCTAAACAATGTATGAAGGGGTTTTTCCTAATGAATTTCTCTTAAAATTAGATTCAGCAAAGAGTAAATCAGTGAACTAGATAACAAGTCAATATAACTATCCACACTAAAATAAAAGACTGACTGAAACTTTCAAAAAGAATGAAAATCAGAATCTGAAATGTGAAGGGCACTAACACATACCCTTACACGTGGGTGTTTGAGGCTCAGAAGCAGAGCAAGACAGGGGAAGTAATAGAAGAAGTAATGGTTAAAATATTTGCAAATGGATTCGGACACAGCCCATAAATCGAAAAATCTCAGTAACCTTCAAGCAGAACAAATATATCGAAAAGGCTCATGGAGGTATTTTATAGTCTAACCATTGAAAACCAAAACTAAAGAGGAAAAACAGAAACTCACATGCTCTGTTAAAGAATAAAAGAGGGCTGAGGCCCGGTGGCATAGAGGTTGAGTGCGGGACTGCGGCCCTCTGGCTTGGTGGTTCAAATCCAGCAGCAGCTCTCCAGGAGCAAGACTGGGCCTCCCACTCCCACCAGAGGGCAGTGATAAACAAGAAAAAAAAGAATAAAAGAACAGGTATTATCAGCTGTAATGGAGACTAGACACAATGGCATGGCATCTTTTACTGAAAACTTCTTAGACTAAAAATAGTGCCAACATAGAATTCCATAATTAGCAAATATACCTTTTTTTTGGCAAATATTCTCTGTCTGAAAACAAGTTATAGACAAATATTATCTCCAGAAACAAGGAGGTTCTAAAAATTTCATTGAAAAATCCCATTATCTTTTAAATCTGTTCTTCCAATAATTTTTTGGAACCTCATTATCTTCAGTAGGAAACATGGCCAAAGAAATTCTTTATGCTGAAAGAAAGTAATAAGAATCTTGGATCTGATGCTGGTAATGAGATGTCCTGAAAAGAATAAATATGTTGAAAAATACATGAATGTGGGGGGAAAAATCAATATTTTAAAATTAAGCTTTAACATATAGCTTTTATACCCTCTCTTTTTGAACATGCTGCTTCATAAGAACCTGAAGAGAAGATTAGGTTCCAGATGGTGGGAATACAACTTATCATTAGCTTATTTTAATTTCTAGTGTGTAGAAAATGTGACCTTTTAATGAAAACACAGAAAACAAAAACTCACTGCTATCAAATTGATTGCCATTCATAGGTAGTTGGATCCTGTGTATAGGGTCATTAAGTCAGAATCAGCTCGATGGCATTGAGGGAGGGAGGGAGGGAGTGATCTTCATGGAAACTGATGTAAAATATGTAAAATAGTTCTCTGATGCGTTTTTTTATAGTTTTGTCTTGTAAGCAACACATATCTCCACTGCTGTAGTGAAAATGCTTCCCTATAGAAAATAAGCTTGCATAGCATTCATTCAAAATATATTTACATAGGTGTTCCTGTACTGACATTATAGAAAATTTCTTTTCTTTTTTTTCTTTTTGGGCATCACTGCCTCTGGTGGTCATGGGTACTACCAGTGCCGCTCCCAATAGCCGCCGTTGGATTTGAACTGTCAGGTCCGCGGGCCCCGGTCCCGCACTCAACCACTTACGTCACCAGGGCTCAGCCCCTAGAAAATTTCTTAAATTGTGTCTTTTAAAAAAGTAATTGTGTTTCCTTACAAGCAGCCCTAGAGTTAGCGAAGGAAGGCTGCAGTGTTATTTGAGGGATGGCTGCTAGACAGTGCTCCTGCATCTTCATATGTCCTCCTTTGGCTTTGCGTAATTTCCTATATCTCTTGTTCAACGTTGTATTGTTAAAAATATATGTACTTACCTCAGAATTAAACCCGGTTAGCCTTTTTAACACCCTTCCATACACGTGTTTGTAATTTTTAGAAGTTACATAGTTTTACATTCTGGAATGTATTTGTTCTTCCATTTAATTTTCCTTTTGTTAGTTGTCACATGCAGCACTTACATTTGGTTAGATGCCATGCAGATGCTGAAGAGGCAGCAGCAGTGTACTGACTAGGTCCTCTTGTCCCGTCTCTGGACTGTGGTCGGTAAGGCAAATGCCATTGTAGGGCGCTTCTTGTGGGAGAGTCCGGGTATTTCTTTTAAAAATGCTTATGATTTCAAAAGGAAAGCCATGGAGGGCAAGATAAAGGTCATTTGGGGAGAGAAGGGATAAAACAGAGGTGATATCAAGGAGTTGAAGAAGAAAGAAAATGTGTTAAAAAAGATGATGACAGCAATTGTATCGTTATGCATGATTGAATGGAACTATGGATTATGATAATATCTGTTTACTCAAAGGATGCCTAGAGCTCACTTTGCTTAGTTAATTCATGGCTGGCTTTGAATATTATTCCCTAATGATGATTTACTGATTTGTAGAATAGATGACACCATTGCATGGTGTAGAATTTGATCATTATTAAGATTCAAGAATATTTAACACTCTGATGTTTACTGTGGTCCTGAATGTTTATGCATGCTATTATAAGTGTTGGTATTAAAAGTAATCCCATTTCCTATTCCTCCAAAGAATTGATTGATTGAATGCACTTACCCTTTATCATATTTTGAACAGTTATGTAACTGAGAATTTTAAAGATGGTATTAGGTTACATGATTTTAAAACATAGCTTTAGGGAAACCATCCCCAAGTGTTATAAAAAATTTTATGGTATCTATAGCGCAACAAGTCAGTATATTAATATTCCCAAACCTAAGACATAGCAGAGAGCGTACTTCTCTGACCAGGGTGAAGGAACAGGGCCAGATTTCGTCATCTGCCTGAAGCATGAAACAGAATTGGACAAAAACCTATGAAGTGTTGTTTTGTAAAACACTGGACAATAGGCAAGGAAGGTCAGTGATCTTGGAGAGACTGAAGGTCAAATCAGCAGGAGTGGGTGACTAAAAGATGTGGGGAATGCAGGAAAGGAAACCGTCGCAGGGTCTTTCCGGCCTTGATTGGCTGATAGAAGTAGTAGCTTTTCAGGGTCAAGGACAAATAGGAGTTTGAATTTACATAGGTAAATTCAAATGCCTCTTGAGATACCCTAGTATCTGTCAAACAGAAGGCTATTCTTAATTGGAGCTAGAGATTCAAAATACAGACTTAGTTTTTAGTAGACAAGATTGTTCAAAAGAATTGTGTGAAACTGAAAAAGCATCAGGCCAAGAGGATATCATTTTTAAAGTAATCAGAAGAAATGTCTTTGAAGGAAGTTAGGTCGTTCCTAGTGTTATTGAATGATTGCTGATGAGTCCACCCCGAAGACAGAGAAGAAGGACCTCAGAGTGTTTTCTAGTCTGTAACCTTGGTAAGAGAAGAGGGCCAGGCCCCAGGTCTTTTCTCCCTTCAGCAGAGTTCCCTGAAGGAAGTGTTGGGTGATCAGAAAGGTAGAAGTTCGTGAGTCCATGGACACCAAGGACGTATGGAATATCAAGAGTCAGGTGGTCCGAGGTATCAAACCCTCGATGTTGCCTATGGCCTTTCCTGCCTTTATCTCTATTATGAAGTGGTTGGATTAAACAGTGTTTGAAATGACTTTTTGTTTCAACTTGTTTGTTTGCTTGTTTAATAAGGAGGCAATGCTTGTATTAGTGTTATCACTGACAATGAACTTTATCTTATATGTCATTTGGAACTCATTGTAAGTAAATAGTCATTTTTGTCATCTTAATGAAATAAGCTTATTGAGTATGAGCTAACCCAAAATTGCACGAATACTGAATGAACTATCTTTGTGTAGGTTATCTTCAGTATAACCTACTCACCTTGTATGCCCCATCCTGGTCCAGGCCATATATTAAACACGCTATATCTTTAAGCATCTCCAGATGCTAATGCACTCTGGAAATTTTTAAGATGATGATAGATTATGTTTAAATGATTAAAATCTAAGTCTTAAAATTCTGAGTAGTTGGTTTTTTTTTTAAAGCACTGTCCCTGTTCCAAAATGTTTTATGAACCAAAATATAAAACAGAAAGGCTTGAAGTTGTCATCAGATAAAACAGAACATCAGACTGCAAACCATCTCAGGATTATTCTTTTATAGTGCAAGTTTGAGCAAGTAAATGTGTTTGGAAGCCGAGTTTCTTGAAAGTTAATTTTGGAGCCCACATTGGTATTTGCTAGTAAGCCCATGTCTTTTTTTGCTAGTTGAAGAACTTACATTGCATTAAGACATTAACAGTATTTGCTTCGACCTACCTACTTGTTTTTCAGTAGGAAACAGGCGCTTCAACAATTCAGTGTAAGGAAATATTTCATGCAACAAAGAATCTTGAACAACTTTATTTTTATATGGACTTGTCTTTATGGTTTTATATCAGTAGAGTTAGCATAAAGGCATTTGTTAATTGCAATGTTTCTCTGTCTGCTGAGCAGCAAACTTATTATTATATTAAACTTCAAAGAGCTACAGTTTGATTCCAGAAGTCCATAATTGACAGTGCATGCAGTTGATGAAATAGAAATACATGCTGGCCTGGAAATACCAAGGAAGACAATGGCTTGACTTTTGCGAAACTCCGCTTTCTTCCCTTTCACGTTGGTGTTAGGTTACTGTTTTTTGCCTTTTTCTTTGGAACTCATGTCATTGTCCTGTGGCATTTACTGGGGGTGGGAGTGGGCTTGGGTTCCGGCCTCTGAAGTCTTCCCAGGGGGCAGCACAGTGTAATAGATTTTTTTCTCTTCCATTCCGAGCATCACCGCCTCTTCTTTTAGCTGATGGCACGTGTTATTCCTTTAGGAAACTACTCACGTTGTGTGTGATTTTGATGAGAATCTTAGTCACATGCCCGCCCACTACAAGCAAGGAGGATCAGGCCAACAGAGTGCCCTCTTGCGATTTTGTATCTGGGAGGTACATGACTGACAATAAAATCATCATATTGCCGGATGGACTTGGCGAGCCAGTACACATGCCAGATTATCTCCAAGGGAAAACGGAAGTGGACAATGTAGACCACATACATCAGCTGCCAGTAACAGTCATTGTAAACAACCAGTGCTTTGGGACATTGCACTCGGGTCCACATTCCTTTTCTCTGTGACTGTCACTCACACTAGTTTGTCAGAAGGCGAAGCTTCAAATATAAGGAGTTTTTTTCATGCCTTCCTTTAATTAAAATTTATGGAAAACTTATGGGGAAAATAGCTGAAGGAAGGTCCACTTTTGAGGTTTTGAACTTAAAGATTCCTAATAGTTTGATTTCTGCCGAATTTGAGGATGCCCCAAATATTTTGATCATGCACTGAATTCAGGTTTATAAAATAAGAAGACTGACTTGTCATGCAAAAAGAATATTATTAATTTGCATGGCCCCTGTACCCAAATGTTGTTTAAACTATAAGAAGCAACAGTTTTTAAGTAAAAAGACTGTGAGCATCTTTTATAAATCCATGAAGGCAAGCACAGGAAATCTGGTGAGTTGTTCCTGAACAATGCTTGTTACTGACATAACTTATTTAGCAAACATTTGGGTGGCATTTATGAAGTGACATCTATCAAAGCTTTGGTTTTCCTTACTTAGACCTGTGGAAACTGAAGTCCTGGTGAAAGTAAGTAGCTTGCCCAAGGTTCCATAGCTAAATTTGAACCCACTTGGCAGAGGGGGCCACAGCGTGCTGGCGTCCGGGGGTGGAGGTGGGGTGAGGGGAGGCAGTTGTGTGACTTCACTCAGTATTATTGGCTGCTAGTCAAAATAATTGCGTTCATTTATTTCATAATATTTTTAGAATCTAGGACATGCTAGTCTTGTACTGTGTGCCTAAACTGCAGGGTAAGCAAAATAAGCATTCTCTGGCTTTATAGGGTTTAGATTCCAATGAGAATTCTGTCACTAGCAGCATTTTAAAACCTTCTGATTTTAAGCTCTTTAAGGGCTGGAATTATGTCTTCTGTTTGTTTCTGACTTCCTGCTCAGTTCATGATCGATATTAGAAGAATACATGAACAAAGGGCAGAAAATGAATGAATGAAAACACAACCTTCCCTTTGAGCTTGTTTCCTGAAGAAAATGTAGAGAGCATTTTTTAAGTCTTGCTCCATATCATTATCACTAAGTTTTCCCACACTGGGTCAGTGATTATTTTTAGATTAGCATATAAATAAACAACTGGGTTTTTTTCTTTGCTATTTAACTGCATTATAATCACACCCACCCCACACCCACACCCACACCCAAACCTCCTGCTGTTGGGTCCTGTGGAACTCCTAAGGGCCTTGAACAAGGAATGAACAGATTAGAACCGCCAGTGTGTCCAAGGCTGGAAACCTCTCTCATCCGCCTCCCCCTGCAGGACTGGTGGGTTTGAACTGCTGACCTGGATTTGGCAGCTAAATGCTTACAACACTGCACCACCAGGTCTACTTGCTCCCATCTACACAGGGTATGATTTAGAAAAATCTGAGTTTACTAAACAAATATGGAGGTAGAGAAGTACAGTGGCATATATTTTTTCAAATGGTATATACATTTGGAACGCCATCTAAAATGAGCTATAAGCATGGTTTTTATTAAAATAAAAGCACCCAATGAGTTTTACTTCTTTGGTTTAGGTTGAGTGTGATACTTTGATATGTAGCCCTTGACCTATTAGGAATCAAAATAGAGGTGGTTCTACTTCAAGAATGTGTAATAATCCCTTCACTTTAACACATGAATGTGTTCAATATTGGCGAAAGAACACGTTGCTACCAAAACTGAAATAAGATCCTTGAAACAGAAAGGATGTTGCCATGGAAAAATGAAGTAACACTCCGCGCAGCTGTGATGCATTAATGAATAGGATATTTTTTTAAAGATCATTTGTGTTTGGTGTGGCTCAGAGGGTCCCCACCAGATGGTTTCCATGAACATGATCTGACCCCCGGTTGAGGACTTCTTACTGGCAGATTACTTCATTTTCTTTCCCTTGGATTGTCAGATCCTTACATTAATGCCGAATTTACTGCTGCAGATTTATATTCAGTTATATAAATCACTCGACATTTTACATTAAAACCACAATTTTAGACATACAGTTTAACAGTTATTTTTAAAGTATAAGAAAATTTATGTCGTAGCTTTAGTATACATACTGTAATATTATAATAATTTTGAGCAGTTTGGGCTATACTGTGAATATGCTCTCATTCCTATCATTAAAAGAAACTCTGGAACATAGTTCACATTTAAAAATTCTACTTTTTGTGTGGTTGAATAGCCCATACTACTATACTAATGATTCCGTGTGCATCGTTTAGATGATTTAAATTTGATAAAATAATTTATTTCGATTTTGTGGCATTCTGAAATATATATACATTTCTCCAAACATATATGTACATTTGTTTGGTTATTGCCTATTTTATTACCTCAGGTTATTAAAATTATTTTTCAACAAAATGACAGTACTTACATTAAATATCAATTATTGACTGTTAATACTTTGCTTCTGCCGTCAAAATTAAAGGGATAAGGGTCTCAATGTGTGATTTTAATTGTAATTAATAAATTATGGCATTTAAATCCTAAGTGCAATCAGTTTGAGAAAATATAAATCCCACTTCTCATCAGGACTAAATAAAATACAGTGATCTAAGTTAATCAGTAAATCAATAAATTTTTGATTAACTTTATCTCATAGCTTAAATATATTTTAGAATTTTAGATCTCTAGGAGATTAAAGTTTTATGAAGCAAAGCAACTTTTTAAAAAAAGATGCAACATTTTATGTATACTATTTCATCACTGAGTTTATCAGTTTGCCCACATGAAGAATGTTGAAGTGAATTTGAGTGATTTCTCTTATTAGATTGCCAAGTTGTTTCTTACATCAAAGAATTCTAAGCTTGTTACATACCATCATTATGTTCTTAATAAGAAATATGTCCACACCAAGAGAAGAAATATTGTTTCATCCTTTTATAAAATACAGTTTCTTAGCTAATATAAATTACTAACATATTTATTTGCATTATCAAGCAAATAAAATTTTTGTCATTTCACATAAACTTTGTCAAATATTTTACAAAAATGTACAAGTAATTTGTTATTAAAAATATGCTAAGCTGTTAATAGCTAAAACCAATTAAGATTGACTTTAATCTATGTTGCTTCTAAATTTAGAATAATAAGTTCTTAAATAATAAGTTCTAAATAAGTTCTAAATTTAGAACTTATCACTTTTTGGTGTGGGATTCTTAAACCTTATTTGAACTGTCTCAGCGCCAGATAATGTTTGCGATAAAACTCATAGTAAATCGGGTTGATCCCCGGTGGCGTAAGTGATTGAGTACGGGACTGCGGCTCACGGGCTTGGTGGTTCAAATCCAACGGCGGCTCTCAGGAGCGGCACTGGGTAGCGCCCACGACCACCAGAGGCAGTGATGCCCACACAAAAAACAAACTCATAGTAAATGAAGCAGTTGTAATAGAGAAAGGGAAGATTAACATTTTTATGACATCATAATTCAAGTAATAGTTTGAAGGCTGACAAAAGCAAGAAATAACAGATTTTTATGTCTCCTGAATTTTTTTCACTGCTACATTCATTGTATGCTTTATATTTAAAAAATGTGATGCATTTGGAGGAATTTCAAGAAGTTCATTGAAAATGGAATTAAAAGATAAAAACAATTAGAAACTCTTTAAATGTAAGCACCATCAAGGTCAAGAAACTTGCCAATACCATAGTCCAATCAAATGGGAGATTGAACTGTGGAGGGCAAAAACTCATGGGTTGTGGCTCAAGGTGGAATTGTACTGGCACAGACTCCTCATACCAACAGTGTCTGAAGTGCTGACTCATTGGGAAAATTGATGATGATAATAATGTAATCGACTCCCAGGGGAGTGATTGACAATGCTGTACTTATTTTATTTTATCTTTTTTGTGGAATCACTGCCCTGGTGGGAGTAGGAAGCCCAGCCTTGCTTCTGGAGGGCTGCTGCTGGATTTGAACTGTCAGCCCTGTTGGCCAAAGTCCCGCACTCAACCACTACACCACCAGGGCTAGTGCTTGTACAAGTACAGGGTATACTTGTTTGTTCGTATAGGATTTTGCTTTTCTGCTGGGAACTTGCTTTTGTCTTTCTTTTTGCATGTGAGTGTTCTGTTTGTTTGGTTGCTGCTTGGTTTTTATGGCTGTTGATTATATAGCGTTTTGATTTTGTCACATTATGACCACCAAAGTAAACCTGAGATGTGTAAACCCCGTGGACAAGCTGATAGAGCCTGGGTTCCTATGTAACTCTAGCCCTAATTTAAGAATGGGTGGTTCTGATAGCATGGCCCTGCTCAATGCTCACTTTCATGGAAGGATCACGGAAGGTAAGGGTGCTCCAGCTGTCAATCAGAATAGTGCCTGGGGTTTTACAGGCTTGTATTCAAATAAGCTGTCAACCAAGTTCCCACTGAAGAAGAACCAGTTTGTGTGATCCAAAAGATTACAATTGTAAAATTTGAATATGGCGAAGAGAAAAGTATCAGAGTTAAAATGATCAACACTCAATTTGTAGAAGGCTATGGAGGACAGTGGGAGCCTAAAACCCAGCTGCAGCCTATCTAGTCAAACTGAGCTGCTGGCAGATCCACTCTAGCCACAGGCAAGAGTCTTGATCAGTCTTACTACCAGGCAGAAGCCCTGGTAACCTTGATTATGCTGAATCTAACTGGATACTTGGCCAGTTGACCTCCCCATAGACCCTACCTGAATTTGCTCTGTACCTCTTACTGGTTTCAATCACAGAAATTTTTTGTTGATGGGGGTCTTTTCATTCTTACTCATTATTTGTATTTTTGTCTTTATAGTATTCTTGAATCCCCACCACCTTATTTCAATTTCATTTTTGTTGTTTTGTTAGGTTTCCCAGTCAGTAAAGCACAGGAGGAGTGGATGCATAGTGGATGCATATAAACAAGGATTTATAGAGTATCTGGGAATGGGTGGAGGGTGATGGGGAGGGAAAGCGTATTTGGGGAGAAAACAATGAAGGGGAGGAGAGAGAGGGAGCACTAAAACTGGTTGCAATGCACAACTTATTTTAAAGGCAATTTAGCTATGGGGAGGGGAGTGTTCTAAAATTAATGTGGTAATGATGTTATAATTCTTCTTGATTTGATAGAATGGACTGTTGAATTGCGTGACATGTCAGTTATGTGCCAATGAACCTGTTAGGGGGTAAAAAGAGTTGCTAGTACCCACAGAGGCCCTAGTTGGAGAGGAGGAGGAGGTGTTGGGTGGGGTTGTGGGCGTGAGGACGAGGAAGCCCTGTGTGAATGAAGGGCTGCTGCAGTGGGACCCTGGGCCAGAGAAGTCATTGTGAGGGGGATGGACAGTGTTGGGTCCACTGGAACTTACCCACCCCAACAAAGAGCTCAGAGTCCTAGGAATTTAGCCATGTCATTGCGGTCTTTTTTATATGATTAGGATTTTTACATAATAGAAGAAAAATAAATATCTTCTAATTTTTTTTTCTAAGATTAGGAAACTAAAATATGCCCGAGGGAGCCAGACCAAGAGCACCAGGTGTGTGTCTGATTCTTTCCCACAGCAGTCCTGACAAAGTCCTCCTCATTGGATGAGAGGGAGGAGCAGACGCTCTGTGGTGGAGGACTCTCTGGCAAAGCATTCTGGGATGCTTTCTGCTAAAGGTCTTTCCTGCCAACATGGTTTCCAACTTGATCATGGTTATTGGAGAGGATTTTAGAAAGACATAAAAGTGACATAGGCCATCACTTTTAATGTCTAGAAAGAAAAAAACCATTTCAAGTATTGTGTTGATAAGTAAGGTTAAATGAGAAAGATGTGAATATGAAATATTTCCTTTTTTTTTTGATGAGTCACTTTATTCTGGTGAGGTTGAGGTTGTTAGGTGTCAGAGGGATTTTTGCCCCTCCCAAATTTCATCTCCTAAAATACTGTAACTCTGCTTTTGTTTTCTAGCTGGAGGTCCAATCTTGTTGCATGTTCATTCCCAATGATAGCCTGCCTTCTCCAAGTACCATTGTATCTGGTGACATTCCTGGCACAGTGAGAAGCTGGTACCATGGCCAGCTCAGCATGCCAGGAACGCTGGTGGTGTGTTTGCCTCAGATAAAGATTATTAGTGCTGCTCATAAGGACATGGAACCTTTGCAGGAGATCCCATTTGTCATCCCTCGACCCATCCTTGAAGAAGGTACGTTAATTTTTTTCCCCTTTTATGGTAATTGTATCTATCTTTGTTTACTTTTAAAAATATGCCTATATACATGTAAGCGAGTTTTCTTCATGAAAGGTATTTCTATCTAAAGTAATTGAACTGAGTGGTGCCATTTATTTTGATCATATATAAATGCATAAATGTCTATAAAAGATCCTATGAAGGCTGAGCCCCGGTGGCATAGTGGTTGAATGCGGAACTGTGGCCCATTGGCTTGGCAGTTCATATCCAGCAGCAGCTCTCCGGGAGCAATGCTGGGTACCTCCCACAACCACCAGAGGGCAGTGATGTCCCCCCCCAAAAAGATCCTATGAAGTACACTCCTATTAAAATAACTCAATTTCAAAATTTTTCATGGAAGGAATATTGCTTCTGGGTCTTTGCTTTAGACAGAACTAAGGATACTACATGAATTTGACTTAATTTAAGATGTTTGACTATTCTAAATGTGTTGTTAACATCAAGCATAATTTATTCTTAGTTTTTTTTTTTAAACCAAGTATATGATTCTGTCATGAGTGTAGCCATGCCTCTTTCTTCAGTAGATGCTTGATTTCCTTCACTGCACTGTTTTCAGGTGCAAATTTATACCCCTTGAACTTTGACATATTCATCCTAAACAATATGTGAACCTGGAATATTTTGAGTCACAAAGTAAATAATGTGAATCTATATTTTAATAACAAAGCTCAACTTTTTTGACAGTGCTAAATAGGTCAACACCTTGTTCGTATTATTAAGATGTAAGTGTATGAATCTGATATTCAGATTACTATACAGACTGTTATGGAAAAGCAGACGCAGTCTGTGCCAGTTAGGACTTTGATGTTGCTGTCACTCCTACTCTCTTTGTGCTGAAATTTCCATTGAAATTTAGTTTGATTTTTTTCAGAAGTAAGCCTGATTTAACTGTCAGAATTTAATATTCATATTTAGTAATATGAATACTTTTTCTTCTATTTAGTATTTAGTACTATGCATACTTTTTCATAATATAGCATCTACAGGTAAGAAGAAATGTTTTCAGAATTCTTGTCTGAGTTTTTTGTTGGTATAGGATCCCTTTTCTAGCACAATGGGTATATGCTTCTGGTATTTACTTTCGATTTTAAGAGATTATTGACTTCATATTTATTGTGTAATATATCAAGAATATACTAGCTTCAAGGCATGTTGAGTTAGGGAGCACTTCTCTTTACTATGGAAGAAATTTTTTTATAAGATTAAAAGCTTTACTCCTTGATTCTTATATGTTTGTTAAAACTCATGATGGTTGTTTTTTACAACTTTGAGGATTAATTCTCATATTGTGAGATTCCTTTTAAAGACTTTAATGCTGTGATTTGTATGATTCAGAGATGTGCATCCATCACTACTAACTTTGAGCACTTTTTCATTCCCAACAAGAAACTGACAGTGTCTTCCCATTTCTCTATTTCCTTAACTCCTGTCAACCACTACTTTTTTCTTCTATAAATTTGCTTACTGTAAACATTCATATACATGGAACCACATAATACCCAACCTTCTGTGACTGACTTCTTTTAATTGACATCTCTAGGTTGTTTGTAATATATCCGCACAAGTATTTGCTAATCCCAAGCATGCACATGCATTTTTTGGTGTGCAAATTATGAACACATGGCATAGGTTTTCTTCTCTTCAAAATATGCAACTCCTTTGTACCTTAATTTTCCTTGTGTCCTAAGTGTCTATATTTGTACTCGTTAATTATATGAGCATGTTGTGTGTGTGTGTGTGTGTGTGTGTGTGTGAAAATATATACCAAGAAGTGGGATGGTTGGTCCATATGATAATGTTGTATTTCAGCACTTGAGAAGCTGCCAAACGGTTTTCCAGTATGTTGTGCTATTTTACAGGCATATCTTTAGCACTGCACATTACTGTCTTTCATCATCTCCGTCTTAGTGAGTCTGAAGTGGCATTTCATTGGAATTTTGAGTTACACTTTCTTCAGTGACTGATGGAGCATCTTTCCATTTGCATTGCTTCTTTTTACCTTCTTAAATTCATTGCTTTTGTCCATATTTGAATTGGCTGGATCATTTGTCATGTATTGTAAGAGTTCTTTATACATGATATGCAAATATTTTGTTTTTATTCTGAAGATTGTCTTATAGTAATAGACGCACATGTGCATGCCCACACACATCCACAGGTTGGCATTTACTTCTTCCACTTGCGGAATATGACCAGTTCAGGATCCTTTGAAGCAATATTCTTGATTAGAACTTTATAATAATTAGTTAATTTACATTTTTTTAAAAGGAAGATTTAAAAATTATTAAATTCCAGAAGGAGAAGCACTTAATGTTGTTTCTTTTTTTAATCCCAGAGTTATTAAAACATGTATATTCTGTTGTGGTTGAGACTATCACAGGCAAACAAATCATTCAACTGTTTCTACATGTATAATTTATTGTCACTGATTATGTTGAATTATGCAACCATTCTTAGCCTCCTCTTTTGAGCTGTTCTTCCCCCATGAACATAAACTCTCTGCCCCTCAAATTCCTCTCTAATCTAATCTGATCTTCTGAGTTGTTGTCATCTAATTGATTCAGAGTAGATTGTTCTTAAAATAGCTTAATGCTCGAGCAGACAATTTTTAGTATTTAAACTTTCATTTGGTTTTATGATGACTCAAGGATATTCTTGGTTTGGCTTAAGGTTTTGATGATGTGTTTTGTTTAGTAGTTTCTAATCCCACCTTTTTCTTGGTGTTTTGGAAATTGTGCCCGTCCTATTTTTAAGGAGCCCTACTGGTAGAAGAAGCCCTGGCTGGGTAGTGGTGAAGTGATTGGCTGCTAATTGTAAGGTCAGTGGTTCAAAATCACCAGGCACTCTGAAGGAGAGAGATAGGGCTTTTTACTATCTTGGAAACTTACCCCAGGCAGTTGGACCCTGTTTTACAGGGTCACTGTGCATCGGCATTGGCTTCATGGCAGTGAAGTTTGGTTTGGGGTTTGGAGTGACATAGTGGGCTACTCAGTAACCTGGTAACTGCAAGGTCAGCGCTTCTAACCCCCTGATTGCTCCATGGAAGAAAGATGAGGCTATCTGCTCCCATAAGGATTTAAAGTCTAGGAAACTCACTGTGTGTTGGAATCACTTTGATGGCAGTGAGTTTTGTTTTGTTTTATCCGAATTAAATCCCAGATTAAATTTTTATATCCTGGAAATTAATATTCTTTCCACAAAACAAGCCAAATTAAAGTTAGTATGCTCATATATATAAATATTCTTATTTTTGGCCTCCTAAAATTTCCTTATTATTTTATAAAGCAATTATTTAGATTTAACTATATACATATAATTAAGTGCACAGAGAAGGACATTTTTCCAGTGAAAGGCCAAATGTTTCAGCCCTGTGAGCCTTATAATTCATGTCATGGTTATCTTCTTTATTGTGTGAAAACACTAAAGAAGCCTGCACATTGGTTGTGAAGAAGTATACTCAATTTTATTGACTTTGAAATACCTCAAGATATTTGTTTACTTTTCTGAGTTCCTGCCTAGTCCCTGGTCATGATTATCCTTACTTCTTTGGGATCGTATTCATGAACTTCAGAATATATTGTTAATATATGTGTTCATAAACTTAGAAGCTTATGTTTATAAATATTTTTTTCTGTTAGAAATGTATTTCTTTACTTTCAAAATTCTTAATTATTTTTAGCAGAAGATACTAAACCCACCACTTGCTGAACACTGTTTTCACGAATAATGTTTTTAAAGATGTTGACAGTAATATGCCCTCTTTCTCTAATGGGTTGTATAAAAAGGTTGATAGCCTCTGCCCTGCCATTTTTATTTTTTCAGTAGTCTTTCAATGTACCTCTTATTTTACAAACTCCTGCCAACTTCTGCTTTTGCTTTGTATGTTAAATATTTTATTCTCCATTTGCTTTTCCAGTGCATAATGGACAAGTCTCCACAGTTAAGGTATCACATGCTGCTATATTTTCTAGAGCTGTGTTAGACAGCAACTTAGTTTATTTTGAGCTTAAAAAAAGAAAAGAAAAGAAATTGCATACCAGATGTAGAAGGTTAGACTCAAATAGAAACTTCCAAAGTCTATTTTTCATACTCCCTTGGAGAATATATAGTAACTATATAATCAACATTGAAATATAAAGTAGAAACAATTTTTTAACCATATGGTAACTATCCTTGGCCAAAAGTACACTAAAGAAAAGGAGGTTACTTCAAGAGATTTAAATCCTGTTTAAGTATCAAAAAAAAAAAATCTTTGGATGTTAACTTCTTATGAAGGAGCAGAAAATGATGTTGTTTTTTTTCATTTAGAGATGTAAAAATGTTTATATGCAACCCTGCGCAAAGCTAAAGAATCTGAGGACCATCTATTTATTACTGTTCACTCAGATCATCCTGGTTTGCATGCCATGCCCACATTCTCCTTTTCAAATATGTTAGAATATTAGGAACTATCTAGGGACTGATGGCACACATTAATTTATGTTTTTATTGCTTACTCCCTTCTGTTCCTTGGAATCATTTGCTGTTTGTTCATTTTCCATCATTTTAAAAAGTCATTTTATTCGGGACTCATATAGCTCATCACAATCCACACATCTGTTCATTGTGTCAAGCACATTTGTACAAATGTTGCCATCATCATTTTCAAAACATTTTCTTTCTACTTGAGCCCTTAGTATGAGCTCATTCCCCCGCCCCCTTGCTCCCTCATAAACCCTTTATAATTTATAAATTATTATTATTTTTTCATGTCCTCTACTGACTGATGTCTCCCTTAACCCACTTTTCTGTGGTCTAGTCCCCTGAGAGGAGGTTATATGTAGATTATTGTGCCCAATTTCCCGTTTCTCTCCCCACCATCCTCTTAACCCTTCTGGTATTGGTACCCTCATCATTAGACCTGAGGGGTTTATCTGTGCGGGGTTCCCTGTGTTTCCAGCTCTTATGCATAAGCAAGTGTGGTAATGAAAGCTGATGGTGCCCGGCTATCAAAAGCTGTAGCATCTGGGGGCTTAAAACTTGAAGATAAACAAGAGGCCATCTTGCTCAGAAGCAACAAAGCCCACATGGAAGAAGCACATCAGCCTGTGTGATCATGAGCTGTCTATGGGATCAGTTATCAGGTATCACAGACCCCAATCAACAACAAAAAATCATAGCAATGTAAATGAGGGGAAGTAGGAAGTGGAGACTCAAAGCCTATCTGTAAATAATTAGACATCCCTTTACAGAAGGGGGTCCCAAGGCAGAGAGGAGTCAGTCAGTGTGTAGTATATCACCATTGAAACATACAACTTTTCTCTAGTTTTTTAATGCTTTCTCTTCCTCCCCCACTATCACGAACCCAGTTCTACCTTACAAATCCGGCTAGGCCAGCGCATGTACACATTTTTTGTCTTTAAAACCTTTGTAGTATCTCATATACTTAGAGCCTACAAAAACACGAAAAAAGCTAGGTGTCTCATTGGTAGAATCCCACCACCTTTCATTTGGGAGACCCTGGGGTTTGCTTCTTAACCAGTGCCTTTTACTTTTTTAAATCATTTTATGGGGGGCTCTTACAGCTCTTATCACCATCCATCCATCCATCCATCCATCCATCCATCCATCGTGTTAAGTACGTTTGTACATTTGTTGCCACCATCATTTTCAAAACATTTTCTTTCTACTTGTTCCCTTAGTATCAGCATCTCCTCTTTTTTTAATTCCCTCCCTCACCCAAACCATTGTCATTTCCATTTCAGTCAGTAACTATATGTATTTGAGGCTTACATGTTGTTTTGACAGTGAACAAGGGTCAATGAAACTTCTAGTTTGGCAGACTAATAAGAAAGACTTTAGTGTCATACTTCCAAATATCACTCATGAACATCCGAGGGATCCCAGTGATCTGCATCTATTTTGAACATGCGTCCTGTGGAGGTGGGCACCCGCACCGTGATCGCTAAGAACAACAGCAGAGCAGTCAATCAGTGACATCAGGATAACGTAGGAGAACGCTTAAAGTTTTATTGGATGGGAAATAAATTATCTCTAATGGAAACTACCAAAAAAAAAAAAAAAAAAGCCAGGTACATGGAAGAAAATCCATGAGGCAATAGTCTTATAGAAGATAAGAACTTTTGAGGGCTGAGCTCCAGTGGCGTAGTGGTTGTGTATGCGGGACTGCGGCCCACTGGGTTGGAGGTTCAAATCCAGCATCAAGGCTAAGCCTCCTACTCCCACCACCAGAGGGCAGTGATGCCCCCCCCAACAAAACAAAACAAAACAAAAAGACCTTTCCAATGTTGAGCCATTCTAGCACATACTGTGTACTTATTGCCGTTGAGTTAATTCTGACCCACAGCAGCCCCTAGGACATGACAGCACCCCCTGTCCCCCTCCCCCCTTGTGGAGTAAAAGAGGCTCCTCTCTCTCCCTTGGAGCAGATGTGATTTCAAACTGCCGACCTTGTTAGCAGCCAGCAGCCACTGAAACATCACTGTGTCTCCAGGGCTCCTGAGGACTGAGGCTAGAAGGCCATATTAAATAGTTCCCTGCACTCTCTCTCTTCAGCTTTGATACCTCAATTTGTGTGAGTTTAGGTAACTGGTGTGTTTCTAGAAATTTGCTCATTTACTGTAGGTTTTCAAATTTGTCATACAACTCTCCATAGCATTCTGTTAGAATCTTTTGAAAATATTACTTGTTTCCATTGTCATGTCACCCATCTCATATTTTAGTTATTGGCCTCTTTTCCTGCTTGTCTTTGGTAGTTTGGCCAGTGGTTGGTCAATGTTATCGATCCTTTCAAAGAACCCACTTCTAGTCTTGTTGCGTCTGTTTTTCTGTGGACTTTGCCTCGAGCTTTGGTGGCCAGTGGGTTGGACTGCGAACTGTGCAGGCAGCCGTTGGAATGAGTGTGTCAGTTGGAGGAAAGCAAGACTTGCAACTCCCATAACAATTTACGGCCTTGGAAACCCTTAAGCGTAGTTAGTTCTCCGTCCAGTAAGGTCCCATCCAGTCACAGTGGACTTGTTGGCTGTGAGCTTGGAGGTTGGTTTTTCTTATTATCATTTTCTTTCTTCTGTTTGCTGTGGGCTTCTGTGCAAAATCAAACTCACTGCCGTCAAGTTAGTAATGACTCACAGCGACCCCTGTGGGTCTCTGAGGCTGTAACTATCATAGAGTAGGAAGCTCATCTTCCTCACGCGGAACTGCAGACTGCGTAACCTGTACACCACCAGGGCTCCCCAGGACCTTCTCCAGCCGTTCTCTACTTACTAGACTTGTGATGAGTGTTTTCCTGGTGGACCTTCTTATTTTATATGTAGCAGAGATGCTCAATTTTTGAAAGGATTTGACACTTTAGTCCTGGGTTTTTAGCATTACAATACTTTCACAGGATGGTGTTAGTGAATGATAAAAGGATGACCACCCGGAGGACTGGAGAGAGAATGAAGCATTGATGTCCTCAATCTACAGTGTTTAAAGTAAGGTTTTGTTTTTCTTTTGAGAGAGAATGGTTGTTATGCTTGGTATTGCTAGGTGCCAGCAGTGTATCCTAATGTCTAGGGATTCTGTATGACAGTGTGTGACTGTCTCAATGGGAGCACAGTTGTCAGGTTTTTTCTCCCCTGGAGTGGCTGATCAGAGTTCACAGCTGACAGGTTGCACCCACCAAGGTTCCTTGGGATATAAATATAAACTGTTTGATTTTCTTTTGTTACACGCCACAAAACTCAACTCAGAATAACTTAAGAAAAGGGGAATTCATTAAGAAGGAATGAAGTTAGTAATGATATCCAGGGAAAAACTCAAGTACCATTCTTGGGATAATTTTCAAATTCTTTGACACAGTTTTGGCACAAGGTATAAGTTGATGGTTCAAGAGAAAGGTGTGAGAATCTGCTTCCATAGATTACAATCAGGAAGTCACAGGAGGTCAGCATGAGTCAAAATGTGCTCATCAGCACCCAGTAATAGAAACTCTTTTGATGAGAACTTAGTAACTCCTTGTCTATATGTAACTATGGAAAACTACTCCAAGTTTTTATATCAACACCACCATTAGGTTCTAATAGTTCATGAAGACCAGGCATTTACATTAAACTTTTTTTTGGGGGGGGGGGGGCATCACAGCCTCTGGTGTTCGTGGGCACTACCCAGTGCTGCTCCTGAGAGCCGCTGCTGGATTTGAACTGCCAAGCCCATGGGCCGCAGTCCCGCACTCAACCATTTATGCCACCAGGGTTCAGCCCTACATTAAATTTGTTTTATGCCTTAAAAAATTCTGATGACACCCGAGAATCATTTGTCTTTTGCTGTTTCTTTGGCATTGCTTGGTTATTATTCTTCAGTTCTAAATTACCATTGAAATTATAATGAGTTGAAATCTGCCATTTAGATTCAAGGCAGCCTAAGGAATAAAGAAAAGTTTCCTAGGTAACTCAGGTTTGTATGCTTTAAGTCTCTTATTTTGATGGAAATGCTTTGGAATATTGTGTACACTTCTCTACCTTCTGAAGCAGGAAATGTGGCAATAAGTTTTAATCTTAGAGAAAATTGTCCAGGATTAACATTATGAGTATAACTAGAATAAAAGTAGTGAAGTTGGACCTTTTAACCCTTACTTTAAGACTTTCTCAATCTCCTGAGACATCACAGAACATAGTTAATAATAGTTTCTGATACACCCAAAACAACACCTCCAAAACCACACTCACTTGCCACCAAATTGATGCCAACTCATATAGGACAGGATAGAACTGCCCGTGTGGGTTCCAGAGACTGTACTCTTTACAGGAGTAGTTAGTCTCATCCTGGTCTTTAAGAGAGGCTGGTGGTTTCCAACTGCTAGCCTTGCAGTTAGCAGCCCGAGTAACCAATCTGCCGACAGGTCTCTCCAGCTTATGATACGTGACCATTAAATGTACGTAACCTAGAGGAAGCGAATAGCCTAGTGGCACAGCGATAGAACTCTTGACCCATGTTTAAATCATAGCTGTGCCATTTACTAAGTTTGTGCCATGCCATTGAGCTTCTTTGGATTCCTGTATCAGAGTGTAAGTGTGCTTTGCAGGATTTTCAGTGGCTGATTTTTCAGAAGCAAATGACCCTGTCTTTGTTCCCAGACACCTCTGAGTGGACTTGGAATGCCCCTTTCAGCCAGAAGTTTAGTTAAGTATATAAACACTTTGCACCGCTGGGGACTCCTCAGGTTAATTAGTCCCTCTGAACTGGGCAGTAATAATGCCTTCCTGATACAATTGTAAGGGTTGAATGAGTTGATATTTCAAGCATTTAAAATGGTGTGTAGCACGTAAACCACACACCAACCTTACTGATTGAATGCGCACTCCTAACGATCCTACTGGACATTGAACTGCCCCTGTGAGTTTCCAAGACTGTAACTTTTTTTTTTACTTCCTTTTTTTCTTTTAACTTATTTTATTGGAGGTTGCTACAACTCTTATCAGAATCCATCCATCCATCCATCCTATACCAAGCACATTTGTACATTTATTGCCCTCACCATTCTCTAAACATTTGCTTTCTATTTAAGCCCTTGGTATCAGCTCCTCATTTTTCCCCTCCCTCCCTGGTCCCCTCTCCCTCATGAAGCCCTGATAATTTATAAATTATTATTATTTTGTCATATTGTAAATTGCTCATTGTCTCCCTTCACCCACTTCCCTCTTGTCTGTCCCCAGGGAGGAGGTTATATGTAGATCCTTATCATTGGTTCCCTCTTTCTACCCCACCTTCCCTCTACCCTCCCAATATCCCCACTCGAAGGGATCAGGTATCAGGCATCAAAGAACTAAAAATTATATCATTATAAATGAGGGGGAGTACGGCTTGGAGACCCAAAGCCCATCTGTAGGTAAAGCGACATCCCCTTACAGAAGGGTCGCGGGGAGGAGACGATCCGATCAAGGTACAGTGTAGCAACGAGGAAGCATACAACTTTTCTCTAGTTCTTCAATGCTTCCTCCCTCCCACTATCATGATCCCAATTCTACCTCACAAATCCGGCCAAATCAGAGGATGTACACTGGTACAGATAGGAATCGGAACCATGGGAAAACTAGGACAGATCATCCCTTCAGGACCCGTGGTGAGAGTGACTGTAACTCATTAGGGGAGTAGAAAACCCCATATTTTCCTATTGTTTCCAACTGTAGCCCAGTGCCTAGCCACCAGGCAGGAGCTTGGTTCTGTAGCACTTAATGAGCACTGTCTAAACAGAGCGTGGCTAAACAAAGGAAGCGCTCAGTCAAAGCTGTTGTCCTTAACATCTACATAGGGTTTCCTTAGACTGCAGATTACGTGACCCAGCTCCCAAATGCTGAATGTTCCCTGATCCTTTTTCCTTTCTTCATTCCTTCTGCCATCTTCCTAGAACCTTGTGTACTATTTGTTTAATGGGCATAAAACTTTACACTGCTCTTAATTCCCTAGACAATCCACTCCCATAAAATTATTAATGAAGAACAGAGATTGCCCTGGAGACAGAGGTGGCAGTGACATAGCTTATGCCAGTAACGTTTAAAATCCTTGTTCATCTCCAACGGTGTCATACTCCAGTATTTTTACTGGGCAATTCTTCCTCAAAGGCTTCCTCTCTCTGACTCTTCTTTCCTATTTGATCCCCTGCCTGAGGATGTATTTCAAATTCTTCTCCCTTGGACCTGTAGGGCAAAGCTGTTTATTTACACTAATTCTGTGTCAGTGTTTCCCATCAAACCTAGGGTCAAACTTCAAAATCTTCAAGATGACAAAAAAGACCTTTTCTTTTCACCTCTCCAGCCTTATTATCTGCCACTCTTCACTAGCTAATGTTTAACCCAATTCCAGCAGCCTTTTTTTGTCTTCTGTGTTATTTGAGGACTTTGGCTTGTACTGCAAACTTGAGCTCCTTCTCCTCATATGTTATCCAGCCATTTGCTTGGACGACAAGGAATTTTACATATCAGGACCCCTATTCTGTGCTCTCATTTTACCTCACTCAAAGTGTTAATTGTTTTTGTTCCACATCTGATTAAGGGTGAAATGGACAGGAACCCTGCCTGTGTCTATTTTTCTAGTTCTGTCACCTAGCATATTACCTGGAATAGGAGGGGATCATACTAAATATCTGTTGACCACATAAGCCACTACTTTTAATTGATTCTGCAAATAAACTATTTTTTTGTTAGTTAGGGAAGAAAAAAATGTAAAGGTCAGTTTATAATATGTCTTCAGATTCATAAGCAATTGAATTTTTAAAAACACACTCGTGAGTGGGAAAAAAACAGGTGATCAGTAGAGCACGTAAGAAGGGTGCTCGTTATAGAGTTGAATTTTCTTTTCTGCTAAACTTGAAGTTAGAAAGTGCAAACCGAGGGCCTCTTTGTTGAGGTATCATCTGATCTCAATTGCCAGGAAAGGAAGAGGGAGTCTCTAATGTAGCCAGATTCCATCCATGTAGTGTGCGGGTCCGGATAGGCACAGTGAGTTTCATTAGGGAGAATTTGCAGTGAGGTTTGCAGCTGGAATTGGCTCCATCCAGCCAACACCTCCAAGCACATGGGTTTCTATGCTGTGCCGAGGAGAGGTTTGTTTCTTCTTCTTTGAAAGAGTTGCCTGTGATTTTAATAAAATATTTTGACAGAAATGGAATATTGAACTCATTTAGAAATTAGAACGTTGCTGTTGTTGGATCCAGTGAGTCTTAATTGAAATGGATATAAAAATCGTTTGCCATTTATTCAAAAGAGAAGAGTTCCTTTTACTATGTGATTCTGGTTCACCTTAGTGGTTTTTTTATATGGCTTCATTTTAGATTATTGCATATTATATCATAGTTGGATAGTTAGAATTTCCAAGGATCCTGAAGGTAACGAACTTTGACAATTCCACCCCCACACCCCCATTTCACTCTGTGTCTGACTTTAATTCATACATACAAATAGGGAAATGGGGGAACTCAGATAAAAATTGCAATTTGTTGTCATTGATTTTAAATACTTGTCTTGGGTATTGTCATGTGTTTACTACAAGGAATATCAAGGTGTTCTGTGTCTAAAGGTCCTTAATAGGCATTATTCTCGGTCATTCTCATCCAGTCCCCTCCATCCTTTGTCTATCACACTGCCCTATTGGCTTTATTCTGAGTCTGTTGACCAGTATGGAAACAGACTGCTACATCTTTCTCCTGACCACTCAGACACTGCTTAGTTACTGTGCCACAGGGGCTTATGTACATGCTCTCAGGAATTTTAATACAATAAAAAATGAATCTAAAAATATTATAACATATGATTAGGGGGCATTTAGAAACCTAGAAACTTATACAGAGGAAAATAAAAACAATTCATGATGATTACCACTGTTGACATTTTGTGTTTTGTTATTTTCTCCCTCAAATTTTGTTTTTCCACTCATGTAATATAATTAAAGAGAAATATTTATTTTGTTAATATATTATGTATCGATAAGCACAATTTTATTCTATTATATTAGAATAGTAATCACTACCAAAGTTTTTAACACTATTTTATCTATATTTTAACTATAGTTAACTACATATTTATATGTTACATATATAACTATATAAAATATACTTACCTATATTTAACACTAAAACTTCTGTTTTATGATTAGTTTTTCATGAAGACCTAACATTTTAAATCCACTTTCCCCTTTAAGTAAGAGGATTTTCTTGAATTGGCATGAATTCTCTGGTATGGTGAATGAGGGTTTTCTTCCCAGAGTTAATAATGTTACATGGAACATTATTCCAGGTGGTCCTGGATGGGGGCTCAGTGTAAGGAAGTGAGACTCAGCAGGGGAGTGAGCATGCTGAGTACTGCACCGTAGTGACTAGGAAGGAGGTGGAATGCACATCAGACATAGTCACAGTGTCCATTAAATGCTGATTTTACTCAATAACCATTTATATACCTTCTTTGGAACCTTGGTGGTACAGAAGCAAGTACTTGGCCTCTAACCACAGGTCTGATGTTCAAACCCACTTAGTAAAGACCTGGAAATTGACTGCCATAAAGATTTTATATTATTCTACCCTAACTGTGGGGTGAACCAAGAAGGGAACATAAGAGACCAGCAACAGGAGTAAAGCAAAACCACAAAACCCCCGAGGACCCCCAAAATAGACTTCAGATTAGGAGGAGCAGTTCCTGAAACTCCCAGAACCGGTGGGGAGATAGTCATAAAGGTCAGCAGACAGACCAGCAATTAAGTATGCTTTCTCTTCTTTTATTCTTCCTTGGTAGTTCCCCCCTCCCCCCACCATATGTGTTGTTTTCATTTTTACTCTTTTTATTCAATCTTTTGTTTGCTTTTTGTTTTGTCACTGTTATAGTTGTCTTGCCTACCTATATAAAATAGACATGGGAAGCAAACCCAAGGAGGAAGCACTGAAGGTTCTGAAGGGATTTGAGTGAAAGGAGCTATGAGCAAACGAGCCATAGACAAGGACACAACTAGGGAATTAAAAGCAGCAGCAAAGAGGATGACCCTGATGATGTTAGAGCAGCAGCAATCTACCTGAGAAGAATTATTAAGAGGCAGAAGAAGGGTGAGCATGATGGTGGGGCAGGAGGAAGGTAAAAGGAAACAGAGGAAAGAATTAGGAAGCAAAACTATCGATAGAGGTATAAGCATAGGTGTGCACTTATATAAATGTATGGTATTGGTCTATGTACATATATTTATATGACAATACATTGAGGATGTAGACAGACTTTGGGCCTCAGTTCAAGCCCTCCCTCAACACAAGAACATTTTGTTCTAACAACTTAACATTCTGTGATGCTCACCCTCCTGACATGATCACTGAAGACAAAATGGGTACATAGACAAATGTGGTGAATAAAGCTGATGGTGCTTGGCTATTAAAAGATACAGCATCTGTGGTCTTAAAGGCTTGAAGTTAAACAAGTGGCCATTTAGCAGAGAAGCAACAAGCCCACATGGAAGAAGCACACCAGCCTGTATGATCATGAAGTGTCAACAGAATCAGGTAATGGGCATTAGAAGACCCAAAACAACAAAAACCATATTGTTGAGAAGGAGAGTGGATCAGAGCAGAGACCCCAAACATATCTGTAGACAATAGGACATCCCCTTCCAGAAGGATCACAAGGAAGGGATTAACTAACCAGGGAGTAATATAGCACCAATAAAACACAAAATATTCCTCTGGTTCTTTGAGGCTTCCTCGGCCCCCACTTTCAGTCCTGCCTTTCAGTTCTAACTAAACAGGGGCATGTACACTAGTACAAATAAGAGCTCAGGATACATGAAACCGAGATCAGATAAAGCCCTCATGAACAGAATTGGAGTAGTGATTCCAGGAGGGTAGGGAGAGGGGGAAGGTGAGAGGAGGACAGGAAAGGGGAACTGACCTCAATGATGGACACATGATCCCTCTCAGGGGGTATTAACAGTAGAAATGTGGGTGAAGGGAGGCAGTGGTCAGTGCAAGATATGATAACAATAATTGATCATTTATCAAGGGGTCACAAGATTAGGGGGGGCTGAAGGAGGGAATAGAAAGCTGTACCAAGGACTCCAGTTGAAAGTAAATGTGTATAAAATTATGAAATGCACAATTATGCTTGATACAATGTTATGAGAACTGAAAGATCCTTAAAAAAATTTTTTTTGATATCCCAGAATCTGGACAGAGGAAATTCCACTACCATATAAGGTTGCTTTAAGTCAGCTTCAGCTCAGTAGCACAACAACAGGTCAACAAAGATCTTTGCCTTCATCAATCTGGCTTCGGTTTCATTTCTTTAAGAAGTTGTGTCCTGTCTTGGAAGTATGGACCTTTTATAGTTTTCATTCTTACCTCAAAATCTGTGATTCATTTTGAGGTAGTTTTTTGTATGTGACATAAGGGTCTAAGTATACTTTTCTGCTTATGGATATCCAATTGTTTCAGCACCGTTTGTTCAAAGTCAGTTACTCCAAAGTTCTCACTGATTGTATTTTGGACCTTAGTTGAAAATTCATTGTATAAAGCTTTCCCTATAAGACACTCACTTCTGCCCCCTAGGGCTTTGTCTTTTCCTGGCCTAGACTATACTCTCTCAGTTACTGTGGCTTAATAGTAAGTGTTGACGTTGGGTTTTACAAATTTTCTAGCTCTATTCATCCTTTTCATAATTATTTTCACAATTCTAGGTACTTCGCATTTTTACATACATTTTAGGATCCACTTATCCATCTCTACAAAAAGAACTTGCTAGATTATTTTAATAGGAATGGTACTTAATTTATACACCAGCAAGAGATTTGCCATTTTAGCATTATTGAATCTTTCAGATTATGCATCTGAAATATCCCTTTGCTTGTTTATATTTTCTTGAATTTCTCTTCTCAATGCTTATCATTTTCAAAGTACCTGTTTTACACTTTTTATGAAATTCCTTCCCCCCCCCCAATTTTGAAAGGAATTATTTTTAGTACTGTATATTGCTATCATATATGAATTTTTTTTAAAAATTCTTCTGCCCTTGATGAACTTTTGCTTTGCTGTTGTTACTTTATTTTAAATTCCTTCTAATTTTTTTTACTTGACCATACCATCTATGAATACAAATAGTTTTACTTCTTTCTTTCTTGTCTGATGTAAGCATTGGTGGGAGAAAGAGGAGACGTTCTCCTCCTAAGAAAGTTAAAGACTCAGAAACTCATAGGAGTAGTGCTTCTCCTGCCCTACAGAATTGACTCAATGGCAGTGAGTTTGGATTTTTGGTTTGAATGTAGGCATTTAGAGCTAAATACTTTTCTTTAAACTACTGACTTAATTTTGGTATGCTTTTATTTGTTCCAAAATATTTTCTTATGCTCCTTATGTGACTTCTTTGGCCCGTGGGATATTTAAAAGCATATTGTATAATTTTCAAACATTTGGGGGGATTTTATAGGATGCTTTCAATTACTGATTTGTAATCAACCATCAGAGTGGAAGAACATACTTCACATTGTTTTAATCCTTTAATTATACTAAGACTGTGCTGTAGTCCAGCTTATGTTCTTTGTGTTTGGGAGAATATGTCACTTAGACTTGACTATGCATCAGTCAGCTCAAGGTGGTTGATAGTGTTCAGCTCTTGTATTTCTACTGAGTGTCTGTTTACTCTTTCAATATTTGAGAGTGGGGTATTGATATCTTGAAGGATTAATTGCTTGGTTGTGTATCAGATTATGTCATTTTCTGACCACTGCTTTTGAATGATCATCTCTTAAATCTTCTTATTTACTACCCCTCTGGACCTTCTCACGTTCACCTCTTCTTTACTCCCTTTCCAGGGGAGGTTTACAAATCTTTAATGCTGTCATATAGCAGCCATCTTTGCTCCTTTCTTAGACAATCCAAGTCAAACATCCGTATTATCCCCCCCATGACATTGATAATACTACAGCATCTTGTCTTACAGGGGAGTAAAACTCTTCCATGACCCAAACCTCTGTCTTGTGCATCGGTATTCCCTGCTCAGACCTCTCATCGAAGTGCCTCACCAGAACCCCAGATCCACCCTCAGGGAAACCACAGACTCACTGTGTGATTACTGTATTTTGATGCCTATAACTCTGCACTTTTATGATCGTTTGCAAACTGTTCCCTCTTCTTAGGAGGTGGTCATGTCCTCACAGCCTGATTTCTTCTTTACATGTTTCTAAAAAAGTAAAAAGTAGGGTATCATTGATACAACTACTTCGTTGAGGGAAGGGAGAAACAGGCAAACTCGAAAGTATGCTATTTTTTTGTTGTTGTTTTTGTTTTTTGGGGGGGCTTCACTGCCCTCAGGTGGTGGGAGGAGGAGGCCCAGCCTTTGCTCCGTGGAGCTGGAATCGAACCTTCATCCCAGTGGGCTGCAGTCCTGCGCACAACCACCACGCCACCGGGGCTCAGCCCAGTATGTTATTTTCTTTATTGGCTCCCTTGTTGCTGTGCTGCTGGAAGCTGTGCCATCTGTTTTCATAGCAGCCAGGTCTCCCAGGGGGGACAGGGCCATCAAAACTTCCAAACTAAGATCAGTTTACAGAAAAGGAATGGGCTATCCACTAGTGAGGGATTGTCCGCGGCCACTTTATGAATAACAGCGGAACACTGTCAGGTAGATGAACCCCTCTGGATGGAAGACTGTGAGCGGCCTGCCTCCTTAAAGCAGAATTGACTTTTCAATAAGGATCCAGTAAAGCTTTGAGGACTTCCGGAGTTGCTGATGGGGCACAGCTCTAAATGAGATGTAACAGCTGTATGATCCCTTAAGTATTAGGATGTGGACTGTATGAACTATGAATCTAGGAAAATTGGAAGTCTTCAAAAATGAAGTAGAACAATTAAAGATTGATATCCTTGGTATTAGTGAAAGAAAATGAACCGATAGTGGCCATTTTAAATAAGAGAATTATTTGGTTTTCCTTATTGGCAATTCAGAAGGAATGATGTTACATTCCTAATCAAAACATTTTAAGATTGTACATTTAAGTACAATGCTATCTGTGATAGGTTAAAATCTATATACCTACAAGGGAGTCTGATTGTTACAACTATTATTCTTTTTTTTATTTAATCATTGGGGGCTCAAAAATTGCTTTTCATCATACATAGTTCAATACATAGTTACATATACTGTGCCAAGCACACCCCCACTTGCCTGCCCTCATCAACATTGTCCCAACATCTGCCTTTCTGTTTCGGCCCTTGATATGAGTCCCCCTTCCTTCCCCTTTCAACCTTTCCCTTCTCCCCCTAGTCCTTATTACTCTGCAGTCTTTATTGTTTTGTCATGTCTTACACTGCCCGACATCTCCCCCTGCCCACTCCTCCCTATGTCCGTCCTCCAGATAGGAGACAGTCTGCAGATCCCCATAGCTGGCTTCCTCTCTCCACCCCACCTTCCTTCCACCCATCCGGCAACTCCACTCCCACCAATGAGCCCGAGGGGTCTATCCACCCTGAGTTCCCTGCACTTCCAGCTCCCATCTGTGCCAGTGCACCTCCTCCAGTCCAGCTGGAACTGCAGGACAGACTTGGGAACATGGTGGTTGGGAGGAGAAAACCTTAAGGAAATAGAGGAAAGTTTCATTGCTACCTTACTGCCCCTTGTCTGACCCATCTCCTCTCCATGACTGCCCTATTAGGGGGTGTCCAATTGCCCACAAGTGGGCTTTGGGTCCCCACCCTGCTCTCCCCCTCATTCTTACTGATTTGATCCTTGTTCTTTGATGTTTGATGTCTGCTCCCATCGACCCCTCGTGATCACACGGGTGGGTGCACTTCTTCTATGTGGGCTTAGCTGTTTTTGCGCTTGATGGCCACTTGTTCACCTTCTAGCCTTTAAGATCAGTTACTTTATCGGTTGGTGGCTGGGCGCCATCAGTTTCCTTGGCTCTGTCTGCCTCTGCACCCTTTTGTCCTCAGCAATCATGACAGGAGGGTGGGTACTTAACGATATGTTTTTTGTTCTTCAATGCCTGATAGCCTGGTTCTTGCCACTCCTGATGGTGGCACAGGCTGGTGTGCTTTACACATTAACCAGTCAGGTGAGTGATGAAGAAATAGGAGAATGCTATCACTTCTTCAGTCCAAAATTGATCAAACATAATCAGGATACATTGATGAGTACTAATGGTTGGAATATACAAACTGGAAACCATTTCTGGAACTGTTTTGATATGTTGAATACTAATTACCAAAGATAAAGTGAGTTGTAGATTGACATCAAGAACATCATACATAAAGTATAAAATTAAGAACTAAAGAAAAGACTGACATGGATGTTCGAAGAGACTCTGAAATTTGCTCTTGATTATGGAGAAAATGGAAGAAATGATGAATGAGAGGTAGTCACTTAATATAATCCTTCTAACATAATTCCTTATGTATTATAATTCCGGACTTTGTGGCTAGAATCCTGTTTTGGACGGAGTTCTCTGATACTCTAATAGACAAGGCTAAGATGGGATTGTTTTGAATTTATCGGGGATGTAGGAGCCCTGGTGGTGCAGTGGTTGCACATTGGCCATCAGTTTATCCTCCAGGGCATAGAGATGGAGGTTGCTACTCGTGTAATGGGTTACAGTCTCGGAAACTCAGCGGCAGGTCTGCGCTAGCCCAGCGAGTCCCTAGGAGTCCGTGCCGTCTCAAAGGCAGCAAGTTTGGTTTAGTTCATGGAGGGTGTAAACCATGTTTTTACCTTCATACTGTTGGGGGTGTGGTCTACTGAAAGACAAGTCCTGCCCTTCCTCAAAGCCATTTTTCGATATATGAGGGTCATTCTAGAACCAGGAACACATAGAGAGAAAACCCATTACTCTTGAAAGAATCTGTCTGGGAGGCAGAGGCAGAGAACAGAGGAACTCGATACTGTGGCACCAAAACTGGGGGACTGAGAAGCGGACCTAGACTGAGACCTGAGGTGGGGGAAAGGAAGCCAAGGGACAGAAGAGATGAGCAGCACCGAGACTATGGGACCATGAGACACAAGAGTGACAAAATTGTGAACTTTGTCTCTGAGGCCTGTGTGGCCATTGCAATGAGTTATCTAACCTTACATAGACGTAGAGACTTATGGGAGGAAACACTGGTGTAGGAATAGGCTGGAGGAAATGGTGGTGTCAGCATAGGGACAAAGAAGGCAAGTGCGGTCCTTCCCTTGTGGCAGTAAGGAAGCCATTAAGGAAGTCAGATATGGCCACCCCCATGTTATTTACTGCAAAGAAGTAAAAGAACGAAACAGGATTATTCAAAAGGCAACTTCAGGACACAAACTAAAGCACTTATAATGAAAAATGCAAAGACCTGGAATTAGAAAACCAAAAACCTTTCATATCTCAGCCTGAAAGAATGGGGGAAAAATTCAGGCTATGAGTTTCAATATTGTAGCACACTGTGGGCTACTATTGAATGACGCAAGAAGCATCAGAATAAGATGGAAGGATTACACAAAGTCCTAAAAGCATGGATCACATTCATCCCTTTGAAGAGGTGGCATAAGATCAAGAACCAGTGATACTGAAGGAAGAAGTTGAAGATGCACTGAAGGCGGCACTAGTATAGAAGAAGGTGCCAGGAATTAATGGGAGATCAATGGAAACATTCCAACGTGCTGATAAAGCACAAGAAGCACTCTTCTATGGAAGGTCAGTCGTGCAGATCCATATGCTATATCTTTGGGATCATAAAACGCACCTTTTCTCTTCCCAAAGTGGGGGAAAATGAAGGTTCATCTCTGGTCTAAAGGTGTAGTATCCCAGAACATTTTAGTGTACTGGTACTATGTGGTTCAGAATATTTTCTTCTTGTTTTCCTGCTCTAAAAACTGGGTGTGTCTTATGGTCAGGTGCATCTTATGGCCCCCAAAATATGGTATGTATCCATTCCAAAAAAGGAACTGACTGGAATGTGGGAATTATCGAACAATGACATCAATAACACATGCAAGGAAAATTTTGCTGAAGATCATTCAACTACAGTTTGTGTTAGTCTCAGTTGTCTTAGAGAAACATTCGTAGACACTAATATGTGTATAGAAAAGAACTTTATTAATTATACATTAAGAAACATTCCAGCTCAGTCTAGCACAAGTTCATAAATCTGATATTAGCCCATATGTCTGACACCAATCTTTAAATTCCTTTCAGACTCATGCCACATATGCAATGACACCAAATGCAGGAAGATCACAGGTCAGTGGGTGGAAAGCTTTGTGGATCCAGTGGCAGTGGAAGCATCTCAGCACTGGCAGGTGTCTCCATGTGACTCCTCTAGCTCCAGGTTTCTAGCATAGTTCCAGTATCTTGTTAGCAGGAATGGCTCACAGGGAGTCAGTGTGTGTCCTTCCTCCAGTGAGCTGTTTATCTTTTTAGCTCCTCCAAATGAGGTCATCAAGCTGTGACCTGACTGACAGGTTCAACTCCACCCCTTCCCTCCTAATAGTCTCAAGTTGCAGCACTTCATGGACAAGGAACTTGTAGAAAAGCAAACTAGATTTAAAAGACACTTTGCTTTGAGGAATATCATTGCTGACCTCCGATGGATCTTGGCTGAAAGAAAGAATACCAGAAAAAATAATCACTTGTGTGTTTTACTGACTATGCCAAGGAAATTAACTGTGTGGATCCCAACAAGCTTTTGATAACACTGTAAATAATGGGAATTTATGCAAGACTTTATTGTGCTCGTGTAGAACCTGTACCGGGACCAAGAGGCAGTCTACTGGTTCAAGAAGAATAAGAGAATATGAAATGATTTAAGAACAGGAAAGGTGTGTGTCAGGGTTACATACTTTTATCATACCTATTTCATTTGAATCCCGTTCAAATAATTTTAGAAGCTGGACTTTATGAAGACCTTGACATCAGGATTGGAGGAAGGTTCATTAACAACTTCTAGTATGCAGATTATACAACATTGCTTGCTGAAAATGAGAACTCGAAACCATTTTAAGTGGAAGTCAGAGACCTTCAAATCCTCAAAACAGCGAAATTAAGGACCATCATGATAAATGGAGCAGTGATTGAAATTGTCAAGGATATCAATTTACTTGGATCCACTGACAGTGTTCACGGAAGCATTAGTCAAGGAATCAAATTACGTATTACATTAGATCAATATAGTGTACACAACCTGTTTCACTCATAAAAGAACAATGATATCACCTTGAGAGAGGCCTAAAAAG
Organism: Nesogale talazaci; assembly: GCA_004026705.1. Taxonomy (NCBI): domain Eukaryota; kingdom Metazoa; phylum Chordata; class Mammalia; order Afrosoricida; family Tenrecidae; genus Nesogale; species Nesogale talazaci. Next base: position 110,654 of record PVJH01002118.1, read on the forward strand.
TGCCTGACCAAGCCATGGTATTTTCAGTAGCCTCATATTCAGGTAAAATCTGGATAATGAACAAGAAAGACTAAAGAAAAATAGATGCATTTGAATTACGATGAATTTGGAAGTAGCATGAACCACACAAAGAATGAACATATCAGGGAAATAGCAAAGCCAGAATACTTCTTCGACGCAAGGATGGGGAGACTTTGTGTCCTAGACCTTGGACCTCTTAGCAGGAGACACCACTCCCTGGAAGACAACATTATGCTTGGTTTTGTGGAGGACAGTCAGCAAAAAGGAGGAAGGCATCCAGTAAACTGAATCGGCACAGTGGCCACAATGTAACAATTAGGAAGCTGGGCCATGTTTCATTCTACTGTACATAGGACTTCCTTGCCCAGAGCTGACGGCAGGACCTAACATTTGTAGTCACTATTCACTGATTCCAGCATTGATAAAAGTTTCTTACATACACTGCCAGATCCTTTTCTCGTGTTCTTTAACCTAATACTTTATCTTCTGATTCTAGAATTGTGCAAAATCAACAGTGAATGAGAAAATGTAGGAAATACAAAGTGATTTTTTTTCCTGAAAATTTTATTATGCTGCAAGGTAATTTAGACCAATGGGTTTTCCACTGCTGTCTTCCAGTTGGCTTTGACATAAAGTTTATGTTTCCTTCATGATTTGTTTGAATTTTTTTTTAGTGACAGCCTTTTATTTTTTTTCCCTTAACATCAGTGGTTTCACATAATATGTGTTCTTTTGTGATTAGTTATGTTTCACTCAGCATACTGTTCTTCAGAACTACCCATGCCAGGTGGTGCTTTGGGATTCTGTTACTGTTTTTAAGGATGCACAATATTGTGTGTATGGACCAGAGGTTTTCTGGTTTTGTTATTTAGTCATTTTATTGGAGGTTTGTAAAGATCTAAGCATAATCCATACATCTATCCATCGTGTCAAACACATTTGTACATATGTTGTCATCATCATTCTCAAAACATTTTCTTTCTACTGGAGCCCTTGGTATCAGCTCATTTTCCCTTCCCTCATGAACCCTTGGTAATATTTATTTATTTATTTTAAATCACTTTATCGGTGGCTCATACAGCCCTTATCACAATCCATACATCCATCGATAGTGCCAAGCACTTTTGTACATTTGTTACCATCATTCTCAAAATATTTGCTTTCCACTTGTGCCCTTGGTATCAGCTCCTCATATTTTCCCTCCCTCCCTGCTACCCCCTCCTTCACAACCCCTTGATAATTTATAGATTATTGTAATTTTGTCATATTTTACTTTGTCTGATGTCTCCCTTCACCCACTTTCCTGTTGTCTGTCCCCCAGGAAGGAGATTATATGTAGATCCTTGTAATTGGTTCCCCCTTTCTGCTCCACCCTGCCTTCCCCTTCCCTGTATTTCCACACTCACCATTGGTCCTAAAGGGATCTGTCCTGCATTCCCTGTGTTTCCAATTCCTACCCTTGATAATTTATATAGATATATTCTTTTTCATGTCTTACATGGACCAGTGTCTCCCTTCACCCACTTTTCTGTTGTCCAACCCCCTGGGAGGGGGTTATATGTAGATCATTGCGATCGTAGACCAGAGTTTTCTAATCCCTTCTTATTCTGATGCATGCTTTGGTTGTTTCCATCTTCTTGGTCTTGTGAAACAATGCTGCACTGAATATAAGTGTGCATATATATATTTTTCCATATTCAGATCAGCCCAGATTGCTAGAAGGGCTTGTGGAGATTTTAGAGCGGTTTTAATTCTGACTTGTCATGCATCTTGGAGCATAGTAGGGAGAGGTCTGGGAATATTATTTTATCATGGTTGTGTAAAAAAGTACTTTTTATTTGTTTTAATATTAAAGGACAATGTACACAGTTAGGATTTCTTGTACACTTAATGATGTTTTTCTTCATAGTGAATAATTTTGGGAATTTTTGTTTCTGGATCTTAACATTTATTTGGTAGAGTATGCATTTCAAAACAGACACTCTTCATGCTAAGTAACGGGACACAAAATAGTACCATAAGATATCTTTTTCAAAAAGGTTTAGAATTTGCTATGTCTAATTTCAGTTTGTGTGATGCCAAAGAACCAGCAGACGTATGCACTTGTGTATCTGACATAGTCCCAAAGTCCTTTGGGAATTTTTGTTGTAGTTTATCGAAATTAAATGCAGCACATTTATTCAACATGATCACCATGTAGTATTTCTCAGATGAAGCAGGGTTTTAAAAGCATTATATACTTATATTTCAGCAAACATTTTAGAATATGCAACCTGAAGTCTTACCAAAATAGTTTAAGTCAAATTTGACAGAGACTTATTTTATAAATACCATGAAACTATGAAGTTTGAAAAATTTTGGAATTTGTTACAGATGATTTAAACTTTGCCTTTCTATCTGAGAGCACAATGTTTTCAGTCTTAAGCCAGACCAAGTACCATAATGCTGACCACATGTTATCATGCACTTAACCCTGTTGTCAGGCAAGTTGCTGTGGACAACTACACCAATTGGCCTTTTGGGCTGTTATTCAGATCTGAATTTCAGCATTTTAAGTTTGAAATTTCATTAACGGGTTTTGGCCAAAACACTAAACATGTTCAAACTTACAGGCCCCTCCCTACCTCTTGACTTTCCAAAGGGTAGAAAAGAATGGGTGGCATTTGCCCTCCTCCAGTCGCACAGGAGAGGACCACCCAGCTCCACCTCCGCATTGGCCAGCGATGATTTCTAAAAGGCTGAGACCAGATAGGCCTCACCCTCCAGCCTTTCTACCAATTCTGTCATTAACTGTCCTGCCCTCAGCTTTCTCTCCTTTTTGAAACTGGGTTTCATAATTCAAAGCAGGAGCCCTGCTGGTGTAGTGGGCTGCGATCTGTCTGGCCAGCAGTTCAAAACCACCGGCAGCTCCTTAGAAGAACCAGCGTGCTTTCTATTCCCCTGTACACTTGGAGCCTGGGAAACGCACAGGGGTCCCTAGGCTATGCCTCAACATTGACTGGATGTCAGGGAGTTAGAGTTCAGCGCAGTGGGCCCACCAAGCTCAGAGACAGCACAGGTACGGATGGGGTTTGTCAAGGCCATGGACTGTGGCAAATGCTCTGGGTACAGTTCTCCAGATAGGACTGCCTCTTCTCCATCTTGCCCCTTGCAGGCCCTTCTCAGGTGTTGGCTTTCTCCGCCAGGTGGACCATTGTTCTTTGCTCAGCTCCAGGCATTTGCAAAGCTCTTTTAGGACTCCCAATAAATGTAAAGTGACCAGATTTTAAGCGGGACACCCTTCACCCGGGGGTGGGGGGAGGGGTGTTCTTGATTTAAAATTTGGTCTATATGGAGTAACAAAAATTTTCATAGAATGCAAAAATAGTATTGTAATATACTTATTTTAATTTCAAAATGCCGTGGGACGTTGTTAAATTGTTAAAAAGTGGGATGTCTCGTCACCTTAAATAAATGACCAAAGGGTACCCTTAAGCCCCCAAACCAATTCCACTGTGCTGGAGTTGCTGCTGCCTCATAGCGAACCTACAGGGCAGGGGAGAACTGTCTTTGTGAGTTTCTGAGACTCGTTATGCGTGTGTAAAGCCTTGTTTTTCTCCCAAAAGGGCTCATCACTTGTCCAAATTCTCATCTCAAAGGCACTGACTTCTAGCTCTTTGGGTCAGAAAAACCACCACCACCACCACCACCCCTGGCTCTCCAAGCAGTACCTGGAGGCCCCCCACGCCCCAAGCCAGCCCCCTGTTCGATGTTCTCAGCTTGACTTGCTGCGAAGCCCTGGGTTCTCATTCTCTGGCTCCTGAGTAAGCTCTTGCTACTTCTCTGCCACTCCTAAGCCATCAGTGCTGTCCCCCACGTGAAAGCAGACTCTCGTTCCAGGACATGCTCTACTCCTGGTTTGTCTCTCTTGGTGGGGAGACTCCTTCTTCTTGCTTCTGATGTCTCGCTCTCTACTCTGCAAGATGCCAATCACAATCAGTCCGGTGACCAGCCACTCACAGCTGAATCATATATGCTTATAGTGGTCTTCCCCACCTCAACCAAACACATCAGGGAAAAGGCATTCGGTGGGATTAACAACAACACTTCCCAGGAGAGCCATACGTAATTCACTGAATAGAGGATGTATGCCCATTTCTCGCATTTTATGACAGGACCATGACGATACTTGTCCTTTTATGATGCATCTCCGCCAGCATGCTATTCTCCACGTTCAACCAAGTGGAGATGCTTTTGAACTGATTGTTCTTTGTAGCTGTCCTACTCTATCATATGAATGTGCCACCATTTAAACAATGTGTTTAGGTGAAAGTACCAGATTTTAACATTGGTAAAGCAGGACACCACTGAGTGGGGGGTGGTGGGGGTGGTAGAGGGGGTATGTCTCCTAATTCCCTTCCCGTTCTTCCACCATTCCCTAGCTTGTCATGCATTCTTTCCCAAAATCGGGACTTGAAAAATGCCGCGGGACGCGGGAAAAATTGTTCAAAAGCGAGACATCCGGTCACTTTAGTCTGGATGAATATT